>JAJONR010000561.1:0-23651 GCA_029582245.1 Solanum etuberosum
TAATCAACAGCCGATAAATTAAAATTTTAATGATTCTATAAAAGTTTAGCATATATACAAATCGATGATTAATAAATTGAACCGATAAACTTTAATACCTAATTATACCGACTGATACGCAACCCTAGGAGAATCTTGTATATAGCCTAGGTAATTAAAAATATATCCGCTTTTGATGTTTACATTAATATATCAAACACTGAGATGTGTTTTCATTATCACCTTAATTTTTTACTTAACTATAGAAAATTTATGTGACCTTAATTTTTTTTACTTAACTATAGTAAATATATGTGACTCAGTGTAAATATAGGACACAAATTGCTTTTTTTTCTTTAATTTATTGATTTATTTGAATTAAATAAGTTTGCTCTTCATCCACTAAAATAGTATAAATAATGAATTTCAAATCCATTAAATTGAATGTGTTGGGATTTACTATCAAATTTAATTAAACATCTCAATTAAATTCTAAATATGTCTCGAAGAGAAAATTATTTAAGGAAAATTTGAAACTCGAGATATGCAAAACAAAATGACTCCCTAGAGATGGTATCATATTGTTTTAGCCTTTTAGGTCTTGATAAATTTTTTAACTGATTGAAGTTATTACGTTGTCTGATTTAATTTTTTTAATTTTTTTTTGTTGGAGCGTGAAGGGTAGTTTAGTCATTCAACATTCATTTGAAATGCCTTTTGGAATGAACACCATTCTAATCCTAAAGTTTCATATATCCCAAAACTCACACTTACCATATTTTCCCTCTCTCTCTCTCTCTCTCTATATATATATATATATATATATATATATATATGAGAGGATGTAGTAGCAATCCATTTGTCTGTTTAGTTTAAGCCGCCAACAATTCACAATAATGGCCTCTTTAACCTCTGGCTTCCTCAATTACATTGTTTTCCGCTACCTCAGTGAATCAGGTGATTTAATTCTCATCTTTAAAACCTATTCTATCTATCCAAGTTTAATTGATGTTGTCTTTCTATTCTGAAATCTCCATGAATTCGAGTTTAATTGACTTGATGTGCGTTACTTGAGCCAAGAGGATCCTGTTGGGAAAGACAAGCACAAATAAATGTGCACGACGAAGCAATAGCGGAACAAAACCCAAGTTAAAACTGTTTCTTTTATTTGAACCAAGAGAAGAAAAAACTAATGCAAGAATAAAATTATTTGGGCAGCAAACAAATCAACCAAAGCAATCAAAATAAATTAACACACGAGACACCAAGTTTAACCTGGAAAATCTCTTCGGTGTGAAGAGTAAAAACCACAAGGCCAAAGCTCCACTAAAATAAACAAGAGTTACAAAAGTGTTCTCCAAAATGGCCACCAACAAAGTGTCAAACAATGAGCAACACAACTACAAGATAGCATCAAAAACTAGAGAAATAGAAGGAGCAAACTCACCAAAATGCAGCTACTTTTCACGAGCTAAAATATGGATCTACAGGACTACGAATCAACCTCTCTCAGTTCTCAATCAAAGATTAAGTTGAAAGGAACAAGTCATCCAAAAATCAACTCAATCGGACAAGGAACGAAGCAGAAATCGCGATTTGAAATTGGCTGCTAGGGTTGGTGCGAAAATCTACAATCTCACTTTTCTCTCTAGTGTGGCTGCTCATCAAACTCTTATGTTTCTTCAAAAATAAGACCTAAAAGAAAGTCTTACATATGCACTATAATATTGGGTTTATGGGTAAAAGTGAGTTGTGACTTTTCCAAAGGGTTGTGACTTCTCGGAAAGGTCATGACTTTTAAGATAACCCAAAAGGAGTAAAACCCAAAGCTAAACATCTCAAATAGAAATGAAGCCAAGACAATGTAGCTTTGGGTTTTACTCCAAAGAGTTGTGACTTTTCCAAAGGGTTGTGACTTCTCGGAAATGTCATGACTTTTAAGATAAGACACAAAAAATATTTGTTCATACTACCCTTTGTTGACTATAAATAGAGGGGCTTCCTCTCAATTTTCCACCACATTTTTTTTTAATCTTCTACTCTTCTTCTTCTTGCATTTAAAATTTTATTGTGTGATTTATTGTCGTTGAGTGAGTTCGAAGTTTAGCGGAATATGAGGTACCACTATAAGTAAGTCATTTTATCCTAAGAGGGTATATTTCATAACCTTGAGTACTTGAGGAAAATAATTTTGATGATATAATAATTATATTTTCGCTTAATATATACATTAGTATGTAATCTTCCAATATACGAAGTTAACATGATGTAGTCTAAATTCATTTGTTTTTGTTAACAATTTCTCTTGTGATGTAGATATATGCTTCTGAATATCCTTTTCTAGAATTTAGAGAATTGTCAAGACTTATTTTTGATGCTCAAGACAAAAGAATGACTTTATTTATCAATGTTACTTATGTGATTTAGACTCTCATGAAATTTGCTTCAAAATAGTTACTACTATATAAACATTTTCCTTTTATTTTACTTATTTACTGTTTGTTAATATTTCAGTATATTGGACGAAGAAAAGTTCATATGACTTGTAATAATGTCAATTGATGTTTGTATTAGTTTAATTTTAATTATTTACTTAATAGCTAATTTTATGAGATAATTATTTTCATTAATGCAAATATATATTTATATTTAGGTAGGTATTTGTATTTAAATTAAAGTATTATATATGTCACAAATGTATTATCAAGTTAACAAGATCTTCTAACTTCAAAATATATTATTTTAAAATGTTTCGAGTTCTTTTTTTTAAAAAAAATCTTATAACAAATGTAAAAATATGTGAATATATAAAATGTAGATGTTCTCTTCACATGTTCATATGACATCTAAGCATTTTAACGTGGAATACACATGCAAAACACATCTGGTTAGATGACAAGAAAAATACAAAATAAATAATGTCTATAAAGTAATATTACTGAGATAAGACTAACTACATGATTGAACCTCATCAAATTGAAATAAATATTTACATTATTGCATTTAACTAATAAAAAATTTCATTAACCATCTTCATAGGTTTGCGTGAATAAGAGATATATATGACGATCCACATTGAATATTCACAAAAGAATCTGCAATATTATTTTTTGTTAAGCTTATTATTCAAATATTCGCTTAAATAAGCAATACTATTTACTATAACATATATTTTTTGAATTGGTAATCACGTGCAAAGCACGTGTCAAAAAACTAGTATTATATTAAAAGCATGAAGATTCTTAGAAATATTCATTGAACTTTTTTCCCTGTAATGACCCGGACCCGAAAAGATCATTTTTGATAATTTTGAATGGTAATTTAACTATAGTTAATTAATTTGCGGGTAATTTATTTAATGTTAATAATAATGGGCCAAGTTTGAAATACTAAAATAGGTTAGTAGGAATTATTACTTTTAATACATAATTAATTTAGAAAATAAAATAAAGAGGAGCAGAAAGAAATCTGACCTGCGGCGTGAGTTTAACGAAGAACGAGAGTGCAGGTATACTCAATTCTGTGGATGAAAAATTTTGCTTGTTAGTTACATAGGAAATCAATTTATATATATAATATTATTAAGTTCCAATTGTTCTTTTTAAAACATACAAATTTGCTATGTTTTGTTATGAATAAATTATTAATATACGTTGGTATGGAATGAATTGGATCTTCTGCAATATTGTTTGTTTTCAAATTGATGGGTAAGTATTATTTATGGGTTCTGTTGACAAGTTTTAGTGGAGAATCATAGAGTAATTATGACCAATGATTGGGGATGATAATCCAATCATTGGAGGATATTATATTATAGAATAAAGGCACCAACAACATTTTGCTATTAGTTTCACGTTAAGTATTGTTCCGTAAGTGGTTTCGATTTCAGATTTTATATAATTACCATATTATAATTCAAGTTTCTCTATATTGAGATAGGTAATTAAATGTTAGGGTATAATATTATATAAATACCATTAGTTTTATTATATTAAAAAAAGATTGAGACTTAACCCTAGGCTTGAAATTTAGGAACTTGATTATAGAGTTGGGTGTTGTTAGTTTCGAAATCTTATTGTGATCATGTACTTGAATAGATTGCATTGATTTGGAATCTCAACGAAACGGGAAGGCTCAAGTCCCGGAGTGAATTGTTGATTAATTGAGGCAAGTGGATTTCTAAACCCTTCTTAAGTGCATAGAATCGTGTATTTCCTTGTGGTATGTGTTGGGGAGTAACGGGACTTGGTGATGGGTTGACTTGTCCATATTGAATGATTCTAATGATGAAAAGGGGTGATAAAAGTCAGTGTGATTTATTATTGGTATGTGATATGTTGAGAATGGTTTGAAAGACTTATTGATTCATTGTTGTTGTTGTATCACGATAGTGTTGTTGTGAATTGTGCATTGTTATGAAAATGGTCATCTCCTCATTATTTCTGTAAACGTGTCATTTGCATTTGTAACACCCCGTATCCCAAAGCAAATCAAACAGCAGATTTTCAGAAGTTGCAGGTGCCACCGACGGGTGGCACCTACGGACCATAGGGTAACCCACGGATCGTAGGTGGGGTCCGTGGTTGGCCACCTGCAACCCCCTCCCCAGAACCCCAGAAAGTTTCAGCCAAGGGTCGACCAACGGCAGGACTCACGGACCGTAGGTGGGACCACGGTCCGTGGTCCAGGCCGTGGTTTAGACCCCCAGCTTACAGCTCCCAGATGCCAGTCGACGCCTGCCAGGACTGACCGTCGGTCTGTCCACGGTTCATCGATCTGGCTGTCGGTCGCCCCGACAGTTTTTAAGTTGAGGTCATTTTGGTCTTTTTCCCTATGCGTTGGATACCTAAACTACATCATTTAACCCCCAAACTACGTAATTTTTGTCAGTTTAAGCCTAGTAACTTAATCAGAATTTACCCTAATCAATCATTCACCGAAAATTCATCGATCTTAGAGAAAAACAGAGAGGAAAATTCGAGCAACCCTTAAAGAATGCGCAACCAGGTTTCTTCAGTTCCAACCACGAAATCTAAAGATTTCTCCGTGAAATTCATCACCAAGTAGGTGGGATTTCACTAGTGGGTTCCTTTCATCCACTAGGTCCCTAAAATTCAGTCAGATTCTTGATTCCCTTAATATTATCTAGACCTAGGGTTTCTTAAACTTTAGAAATTGTTATGATTTAGTTGTTAGAATGTTCCAAATCAGATTATCATGTTGTTGTAACATTGTTGCTTAGTTCCTTGCATGAAATTCAAAACCCTAATGGTGTAGATTCATTTAGTTCATGAATTACACTAGCTAGGCCAGTTTAAACAGATATACATACCTCAGATTTCGAATGTTTCATTGTCAGTTATAAATGTTGCATTCTCAGTTAGCATGTCAGAGTAATGAGCTATCCAGTATAATTCAGTTATGTTATATCGTTCACATTTCTAGTTGGGAGTAGGCTTAGACCGAGTGGACTAGGGTTCAGCGTACCCGTATAGTCCCAGAACTATGTGCCCCGTAGGTTTATAAGTCCCTTCCGTGGGTATTACATTTAGTGATCACGCCAGACATGCCTCTATACCCTTGGGAAGTTATATTGGGTCCTCTCGATGGGGCGCATACATCGGACTCCACGTTTAGCTCACGTGATTTTATGTCGGTTATTAGTAGCTCCCACAGTCAGACTTCATTGCGTTTGACCAGGTTCTCAGTTACATTTCAGTATACAGTCTCAGCATGTCATGTACTTGGTCATTGAACTCAGTTCAGTTCATTTCAGTATGTTCTCAGTATTTTCCTTCATGTTCTGATTATATTACTGTTTAGTATGTTTTGTTCAGCTTTATCCTATCTTGCATGCTCAGTAAATTCCAAGTACTGACGCATACTCTGCTCTACATCCTTTCATGATGTAGGTTCAGGTACTTAGCATCCAGATCACGCAGAGATCGGTTCCCGATCTCCAGTTCAGCAGCTTCAGTGGTGAGTCCTCATACTTCGAGGACAATAGACATGTTTTAAGATTTAGTCTTTCATTTCAGTTTCAGTTTTGCTAGGGTTAGCTAGGGACATGTCCCAGCAACTCTAGTCAGTTAGAGGCTTTTTCAGACATAGTTTAGATTCAGCATTAGTTTTTGAGTGATTGTTCAGTATCACTAAACTCTTATAATTTTATATATATTCAGACCAGTATTGGGTATTCCCAATCATTCATTTATTTCATGATTTAGCTTCCGCATTAGTTATCTTTTCATAGATATGTTCAGTTTGCTAATGATATGCCAGCTCAGGGTTAGCTTGGGGTTACTCGTGATCCTAGGTCCCGTGTTTACGTCCAGGGGTAGCCTCGGGGCATGAAAAATTTGGTATCATAGCATTAGGTTCAAAAGTCCTAGGATGTCTGAAAAGTCACACTAAGTAGAGTCATTTGCATGGGTGTGAAGTGCACCACATTTAATGAGACGGAGGCTACGAAGTGTTATAGGAAAACTTCACTTTCTTATTATTCTTATCGTGTGTGGGTATGATCTACCTTCTAACTTATCGTTATGTGTTTCAGATCATGCCTCCTCGTAGAGCTAACGCAAGGAATGCTAACGCAGCTCCGCCAGTCCCAGATCAAGAGGTTTCGAATGCAGAGTTTCGGAATGCTATCTAGCTCTTGGCTCAAAGTGTGGCAAATCAGAACAACTAGCCTGCTCCAGCTTCGGCAAATGCTAATCATGGGTCAACTGTAGCCAGGGTTCGAGATTTCATTCGGATGAATCCGCCAGAGTTTCTAGGGTCGCAGGTTAGTGAGGACCAACATAATTTCATTGATGAGATCAAAAAGATCTTTGGAGTGATTCAGGTAACATGAAATGATAGGGTAGAGTTGGCATCCTACCAGCTTAAGGATGTAGCTCACATTTGTTTTACATAATGAAAAGAAAGCAGGGGTACAGATGCAGCTCCTGTGACTTTGGAATGATTTACTGGAGCTTTTCTGTACAGGTTCTTTCCGAGAGAGTTGAGGGAGGCTAAGGCTCAAGAGTTCATGTATTTGAGACAAGGTTACATATCAGTCCAAGAGTATGGACTCAAGTTCACGCAACTCTCAAGCTATGCTCCACATATGGTTGTTGATTCGAGGGCACAAATGAGTAAGTTTCTGTATAGAGTGTCGGACTTAGTGAAAAGAGCGTGCAGGAATGCTATGTTGTTAGATGAGATGAATATCTCTAGGCTCACGACTCATTCCCAGGAGGTTGAGGGAGATAAGCTTAGGGAAATGGCTAAGGACAACAAAAAGGCTAGGACAGGAAACTATGAGTACTCTCAGTAGAAATCAGGTGGTGGAAATCGCTCGTAGTTTCAGCAAAGGTCATCTCCAGCACCTTCATCAGCTAGTGCTCCATCCCCCAGGTTTCAACATGATCAAAAAAGTAGGGCATCAGGCTCTAAGTCTCAGGGGAGTGTTTTAGGTAGCAGAACCTACCCAACTTGTCCAAAATATGGTAAGAACCATCCGGGTGAGTGTCTTGTAGGGAAAGAAGGGTGTTTTAGATGTGGTCAGTCTGGCCATAGGTTGAGGGATTTCCCTTCTTCCAAACAGGGGTAAGGAGGTAACAACAGTAGGTCTCAGTCCACAGCTTCAGCATCACCAGCAGGTCGCCCAACTCAGCAGGGTACTTCATCTAGTATAGGTGGAAGTCAGTGCCAAAATAGGTTATATGCTCTTCAGGCTCGCCAGGACCAGGAAGATTCTCCTGATGTGGTTACTGGTACGTTACAAGTCTTTCGTTTGGATGTTTATGCTTTGTTAGATCCAGGGGCTACTCTTTCCTTTGTAACTCCTTATATAGTAGTGAACTTCGGTGTCAGTCTAGAAACTTTTTCAGAACCCTTCTCAATCTCTACTCCAGTTGGTGATCCAGTTATAGCTAGACGGGTATACATAAATTGCCCTATCTCAGTCTCTTAGAAAGTCACCTCAACAGATCTTGTAGAGTTAGAAATGGTAGACTTTGATATCATTCTAGGCATGGATTGTTTACATTCATGTTATGCCTCTGCCGATTGTAGAACCAGGGTTGTTCGGTTTCAGTTTCCAAACGAACTAGTCTTAAAATGGAAAGGTAGTAGCTCAGTGCCTATGGGTCGATTCATTTCTTACCTTAAGGCCAGAAAGATAATTTACAAGGGGTATATATATCATCTTGTTCGGGTTAAGGATTCAAACTCTGAAACCCCAACTCTTGAGTCAGTTCCGGTAGTAAATGAGTTTCCTGAAGTGTTTCCAGAAGATTTTCTCGAAATTCCTCCCGAAAGGGAAATAGACTTCGGAATTGATCTCCTTCCAGATAGCTAGCCTATTTCAATTCCTCCTTATAGAATGGCTCCAGCTGAGCTTAAGGAATTGAAAGAGCATTTGAAAGACCTTCTAGATAAGGGCTTCATCAGACCTAGTATTTTTCCATGGGGTGCGCCAGTGTTGTTCGTGAAAAAGAAAGATGGTTCTCTCAGAATGTGCATTGACTATCGTCAGTTGAACAAGGTCACCATCAAGAATAAGTACCCTATCCCCAAGATTAATGACTTGTTCAACCAACTTCAGGGTGCTAGTCACTTTTCGAAAATAGACCTCAGATCTGGTTATCATCAGCTCAAAGTCAGAGAAAGTGACATCCTGAAAACAGCTTTCAAAACTTGGTATGGTCATTATGAATGTGTAGTTATGTCTTTTGGACTAACCAATGCTCCTGCAGCTTTCATGGATTTGATGAACAGGGTGTTCAAGCAGTATTTGGACTTGTTCGTTATCGTCTTTATTGATGATATCCTCATTTACTCTAGGGATGAGGAAGAACATGTGATTCATTTGAGGGTTGTCCTGCAAACTCTCAAGGATCGCCAGTTATTCACTAAATTTAGCAAATGTGAGTTTTGGTTACAATCAGTTGCTTTTCTTGGGCATATAGTATCTAGCGAAGGGATCCGAGTGGATTCTCAGAAAATAAAAGCAATGAAACAATGGGCCAGACCCACCTCTCCTACAGATATCAGAAGTTTCTTGGGTTTAGCCGGTTACTACAGAAGGTTTGTGGAAGGATTTTCAGCCATAGATTATCCATTGACTAAGTTGACTCAGAAAAAGGTTAAGTTTTAGTGGTCAGATAAGTGTGAGAAGAGCTTCGCAGAACTGAAAACTAGGTTGACTACAGCTCATGTTTTGACTCTACCAGAGGGTTCAGACGGTTATGTAATCTATTGTGATGCATCCAGAGTCGGCCTAGGTTGTGTGTTGATACAGCGAGGTAAGATTATAGCTTATGCTTTGAGACAGGTTAAGGTGCATAAGAAGAACTATCTGATTCATGACCTCGAGCTTGCAGCTGTAGTATTTGCCCTAAAGATTTGGAGACACTACTTGTATGGTGTGCATGTTGATGTATTCATAAATCATAAGAGCCTCCGGTATGTGTTCACCCAGAAAGAGTTAAATCTTCATCAAAGGAGATGGCTTGAGTTCCTCAAAGACTATGATATGAATGTGGTTTATAATCCTGGTAAGGCCAATGTAGTAGTTGATGCTCTTAGCAGATTATCTATGGGTAGTGTAGCACATGTTGAGGAAGAAAGGAAGGAATTAGCGAAGGATGTTCACCGGTTTGCTCGCTTAGGAGTTTGCCTTATGAACATATCAGATGTTGGTGTAACAGTTCAGAATTGGTCAGAATCTTCATTGGTAGCGGAGGTTAAGGAAAAAAAGGACAGTGATCATATATTGTTCCAGTTGGAAGGTGCAGTTCATCAGCAGAAAGTAGAGGCTTTCTCCCAAGGGGGATATGGTCGCTTATGTGTTCCTAAGGTGGAGGAGTAGGTGAAGCAGCCTTAATTGGGCCAGATTCAGGTTATGAAACAAGGGGAAAAAAGTTCAGCTCATCAGAATTAGACTTAAGACAGAAGTCCTATGCAGATGTAGGGAGAAGGAACTTAGAGTTTGAGATGGGATGATTGGGCTTTCCCGAAAGTATCACCTATGAAGGGGGTGATGAGATTTGATAATCTAAGAGGAGTCAGTCCGTAGAGGGAGCTGCTTGGGAAGAAGAAGCAGCCATGAAGGCCAAGTATCCTCATCTCTTTCCTTCCGATTCCGCTTCAGCTTGAGATAATAGTTTCCTCTCCAATTTCTTAGCTTACACTTGCTTAAATTCAGTCTTAGTACCTTGTTCCTTCAATTGTTCTTGCATTTTCAGCTTATTTGCATGATCTTGGAACCCAGTTTAGTCAGATATCAGTTTCTAGTACTTAGTGGTAGGGATTGCAGTTTATTCCCTCCATACTCATCTTGTTAAGACTTCATTCGAGGATGAATGTTCCCAAGGGGGAGATAATGTAACACCCCGTATTCGAAAGCAGACCAAACAGCAGATTTTCAGAAGTTGTAGGTGCCACCGATGGGTGCCACCTACGGACCGTAGGGTGACCCACGAACAGTAGGTAGGGTCCGTGGTTGGCCACCTGCAACCCACTCCCTAGAACCCCAGAAAGTTTCAGCCAATGGTCGACCAACGGCAGGACCCATGGACCGTAGGTGAGACCACAGTCCGTGGTCCAGGCCGTGGTTCAGAACCCCAGCTTTCAGCTCCCAGATGCCAATCGACGCCTACCAGGACGGACCGTCGGTCTGGCCGTCGGTGGCCCCGATAGTTTTTAGGTTGGGGTTGTTTTGGTCTTTTCCCCTATGCGTTGGACACCTAAACTACGTAGTTTTGGTCAGTTTAAGCCTAGTAACTTAATCAGAACTTACCCTAATCAATCATTCACCAAAAATTCATCGATCTTAGAGCAAAACAGAGAGGAAAAGTCAAGCAACCATTTAAGAACGCGCAGCCAGGTTTCTTCAGTTCCAGCTCCAAAATCGAAAGATTTCTCCATGAAATTCATCACCAGGTATGTAGGATTTCACTAGTGGGTTCCTTTCATCCACTAGGTCTCTAGAATTCAGTCAGATTCTTGATTCCCTTCATATTATCTAGACCCAGGGTTTCTTAAACTTTAGAAATTATTTTGATTTAGCTAATAGAATGTTCCAAATCAGATTATCATGTTGTTGTAACATCGTTGCTTAGTTCCTTGCATGAAATTCAGAACCCTAGTGGTGTAGATTCGTTTAGTTCATGAATTACACTAGCTAGGCCAGTTTAAACAGATATACATGCCTCAGATTTTGAATGTTTCATTCTCAGTTATAAATGTTGCATTCTCAGTTAGCATGTCATAGTAATAATCTATCCAGTATAATTCAGTTATGTTATATCATTCACATTTCTAGTTGGGAGTAGGCTTAGACCGAGTGGACTAGGGTTTAGCATACTTGTATAGTCCCAGAATTACGTAACCCGTAGGTTTATAAGTCCCATCCGTGAGTATTACATTTAGTGATCACGCCAGACATGCATTTATACCCTTGGCAAGTTATATTGGGTCCTCTCGATAGGGCGTATACATCGGACTCCACGTTTAGCTCACGTGATTTTATGACGGTTATTAGTAGCTCCCACAGTCAGACTTCATTGCATTTGACCAGGTTCTCAGTTACATTTCAGTATACAGTCTAAACATGTCATGTACTTGGTCATTGCACTCAGTTCAGTTCATTTCAGTATGTTCACAGTATTTTCCATCATGTTCAGATTATATTACTGTTTAGTATGTTTTGTTCAGCTTTATCCTATCCTGCATGCTTAGTGCATTCCAAGTACTGACGCATACTCTGCGCTACATCCTTTCATGATGTAGGTTCAGGTACTCAGCATCCAGATCACGTAGAGATCGATTCCCGATCTCCAGTTCAGCAGCTTCAGTGGTGAGTCCTCATACTTTGAGGACAATAGACATATTTTAAGATTTAGTCTTTCATTTCAGTTTCAGTTTTGTTAGGGTTAGCTTGGGACATGTCCCAGCAAGTCTAGTCAGTTAGAGGCTTTTTCAGACCAGTATTAGGTATTCCCAATCATTCCATTATTTCATGATTTAGCTTCCGTATTAGTTATCTTTTCATAGATATGTTCAGTTTTCTTATCATATGCCAGCTCAGGTTTAGCTTGAGGTCATTCGTGATCCTAGGTCCCGTATTTACATCCAAGGGGTAGCCTCGGGGCATGACAACATTGGCTCTGAGACATGGTTGTGATAAATGTTATGTGGATTGAGTAAGAATAAGAAATTAAAGAGGATGTACCATTTCGAAGGGACGTGTCACACACCGCGATAGATACTATATTTTGAGGGACGTGTCGCATGCCGTGACAGATTCTATTATCGAGGGATGTGTCACACGCCGCGATGGATACTATTTATCGAGGGTCGTGTCACACGCCGCGACTGATGCATGGACAGATATGTCCCCATAGGTCCCGAACTGAGAGACAATGGGTGTGTATCGTTTGGTCGGACATGCATCACTCTACTTAACATTGCATTACACATTTTTATCATTGATGAACTTGATCTTTTATGTTGTTGATCTTGTGAGTGCCTTTCGGTGAAATTTGTGATTGATAAATATTGAGTTTGTTGTTGAGGATATGTAATTTGTTAGAGTGTTGTTGTTGAGCTGTGTGCTATGTAAACTGTGAACTGTTAGGTTGGGCTGGTTTTATGCAGGTTGTAGTTGTGGAGGTTTGGATGGGGTGTAAGTAGTACCCGTGTTCTATTCTCTTAGCTTGTGTTTAGAAGTTTACTTGTTGAGTAATGTCTGGTTTGGTACTCACCCCTTGCTTCTACAATTTTTTTATAGGTTACGAGCCCAAATCTTCGTGATACCGTCTATTCTCTTTTTTTCCGAGGCTTCCTGTGGAGATTTGGAGGTAGTTGTTTGTCATCTCAGCGGACCTTCTTACTCCTGTTTATGACTTCATTTTACTTGAGAGACAATGTTATTTGAGACTTACATATTTTCTTTCAATTCTAGTATTTATATTAGAGGCTTGTGCACGTGACAACCAGGTTTTGGGGATTTAGTTAAGTTAACTTGTTATCCGTATTAGTAATTGTTATTGAACTTTATTTCCGCACTTTATTGAAAATGGTTAGGTTGTAGGCTGACTTGTCTTGGTGGGATAAGACGAGTGCCATCACATCCATCCGAGATGGAGACTTCTGATGCTGTTATTATAGATATTATCCCAGTATGCCATCGATCTGCATCTGTATTATTTGATTCGGGGTCTACATTTTGTTATGTGTCTACCTACTTTGCTGCTGAGTTTGATATGATGTGTGATAGTATGTATGTACCTAGTCGTGTTTCTACACCCGTGGGTGAGCCCTTAGTGGTGGATCGAGTGTATCAATCCTGTCTTGTTTCTTTGGCGGGGTATGACACTTGGGTAGACTTAATCATTCTGGGGATGGTAGACTTTGATGTTATCTTGGGTATGAATTGGCTTTCTCCTTATTATGTTGTCCTTGATTGTAATGCTAAGACTGTGACCTTAGCAATGCCTGGTGTTCCGAGGGTTGAGTGGAAGGGTGTTAGTGGCTCTTATCCTAGCAAGGTCATCTCTTTCATCCTTGCTCAGAGATTGGTGGAAAAAAGGTGTTTGTCTTACTTATCTTTTATTCGGGACACTAGTGTTGAACCACCACCCATGGATTCTGTTCCCGTGGTTCAGGAGTTTCTCGATGTATTTCCTTCTGACCTTCCAGGTGTTCCTCCCGATAGAGATATTGATTTTATGATTGATTTGGAGCCGGGCACTAAGCCCATTTATATTCCTCCCTACCGTATGGCTCCAACAGAGTTGAAAGAGTTGAAGGATTAGTTGTAGGATTTATTGAGTAACGGGTTTATTCGCGCTATTGTGTCACCTTGGGGTGCCCCTGTGTTGTTTGTGATGAAAAAAATGGGACTATGAGGATGTGCATTGATTACAGATAGTTGAAGAAGGTAAAAGTGAAGAATAAGTATCTTCTTCCACGTATTGATGGCTTATTTGATCAGCTACAAGGAGCATCATTGTTCTCTAAGATTGATTTGAGGTCCGGGTATCATCAGTTGAAGATTAGGGCATCAGATATCCCTAAGACAGCTTTTCGGACTCAGTATGGGCATTACGAATTCCTAGTGATGTCATTTGGGTTGACTAATGCCCCTGCAACATTCATGGAGTTGATGAACGGGGTGTTTCGACCATACCTTGATTCTTTTGTGATTGTCTTCATCGATGATATTTTTGTTTACTCCAAGACCGAGGATGACCATGTTCGACACTTAAGGATTGTACTTCAGAGGTTGAGGGAAGAGAAGTTGTATGCTAAGTTCTCAAAGTGTGAGTTCTGGCTTAATTCTGTGGCATTCTTGGGACACGTGGAGTCCAAGGAGGGTATTAGAGTAGATCCGGTCAAGATTGAGGCAGTTAGAAGCTGGACGCGACCTACTTCTCCTACAGAGGTTTGGAGTTTTATGGGATTGGCAGGCTATTATTGACAATTTTTCCAGAGTTTCTCTACTATTGCAGCTCCATTGACTAGATTGACTCAACAGGGTGTGGGTTTTCAGTGGTCTAATGAGTGTGAGGAGAGTTTTCAAAAGCTCAAGACTTTGTTGACTTTGGCCCCTGTATTGACTCTACCAGAGGAGGGTGTGGACTTTACTATGTATTGTGATGCTTCAGGAGTCGGGTTGGGTGGTGTATTAATGCAGAAGAGGAAGGTGATTGCTTATGCTTCTAGGCAGTTAAAGCCCCATGAGAAGAACTACCCTACTCATGATTTGGAGTTGGCGGTCGTGGTCTTTGTACTTAAGTTATGGCGTCATTATTTGTATGGGGTTCATTGTGAGATCTTCACTGATCATCGGAGCCTTCAGTACATCTTCAGTCAGAGGGATTTGAACTTAAGGCAGCGGAGATGGCTTGAGTTGTTGAAGGACTATGATGTGACCATTCTATACCATCCGGGGAAGGCCAATGTGGTGGCCGATGCTTTAAGTAGGAAGACTCCTAGCATGGGGAGTCTTGCCGCGCTTAGTATTGAGGAGAGACCGTTGGCTAGAGATGTTCAGATGTTAGCTAATAGTTTTTTCTGGTTGCAGATTTCAGAGAAGCGTGATGGTATGCTTGCTTTTATTGAGGCTTGTTCTTCTTTAGTTGAGCAGATTCGTGAGCACTAGTTTGATGATGAGAAGTTATGTCTCATTCGAGACAAAGTGTTGAGAGGGGAAGCCAAGGAGGCTGTCCTCGATTCTGATGGTGCCTTGAGGATCAGAGGCGGGATTTGTGTGCCCAAGACGGGCGAATTGATTAGATTGATTCTTGAAGAGGCCCATTGTTCTCGATATTCCATCCATCTGGGGACGGCAAAGATGTATCATGATTTGAGTCAGCATTACTGGTGGTGTGGCCTGAAGAGGGATATTACAGACTTCGTTTCTAGGTGTTTGACTTGCCAACAGGTCAAGTATGAACACCAGCAGCCCGGGGGTATATCTCATAGGATGCCTATTCCTACTTGGAAGTGGGAGAGGATCACGATGGACTTTGTTGTTGGTTTGCCTATCACAGTGGGTGGTTATGACTCCATTTGGGTTGTTGTTGACTGGCTGACCAAGTCTGCCCACTTCATTCCGGTTCAGGTGAAGTATACGGCAGAGAAGTTAGCCAAACTATATATCAGTCAGATTGTGCGACTACATGGAGTTTCGGTTTCTATTATATCTGATCGAGGTTCATTATTCACTTCCCATTTCTGGAAAGCATTACAACATAGTTTGGGTACTCAGTTAGATATGAGTACGGCTTTTCACCCTCAGACAGATGGTCAGTTCGAGCGGACGATTCAGGTGTTGGAAGACATGCTTCGAGCTTGTGTGATCGATTTTGGTGCTAGATGAGATCGACATTTTCCCTTAGCAAAGTTTGCCTACAATAACAGTTATCATTCTAGTATTCAAATGGCTCCATTTGAATCGTTGTATGGAAGACGTTGTAGATCTATGATCGGTTGGTTTGATTAGGCGGAGATGGACTCTTTGGATACAGACTTGCTTAGAGATGCTATGGAGCAAGTCCGTATGATTCAGTATAGACTATTGATAGCTCAGAGTCGATAGAAGAGTTATGCAGACCGGAGAGTTAGAGCCTTAGTGTTTATGACCCGGACCCAAAAAGATCTATACTGAATCAAAATTATGACTGGAGAGTTATGCAGACCATTCAAAATTATCTAAAGATTCTTAGAAATATTCATTGAACTTTTTTCCCTTTAATGACTCGTACCCGAAAAGATCATATTTGATAATTTTGAATGGTCATTTAACTATAGTTAATTAATTTACGGGTAATTTGTTTAATGTTAATAATAATGGGCCAAGTTTGAAATACTAAAATAGGTTAGTAGGAATTATTGCTTTTAATACATAATTAATTTAGAAAAGAAAATAAAGAGGAGCAGAAAGAAATCTGACCTGCGGCGTGCGTTGAACGAAGAACGAGAGTGCAGGTATACTCAATTTTGTGGATGAAAATTTTTGCTTGTTAATTACATAGGAAATCAATATATATATATATATATATATATTATATTATATTATTAAGTTCCAAGTGTTCTTTTTAAAACATACAAATTTTCTGTGTTTTGTTAAGAATAAATTATTAATATACGTTGGTATGGAATGAATTGGATCTTCTGCAATATTGTTTGTTTTCAAATTGATGGGTAAGTATTATTTATGGGTTCCTGTTGACAAGTTTTAGTGGAGAATCATAGAGTAATTATGACCAATGATTGGGGATGATAATCCAATCATTAGAGGATATTATATTATAGAATAAAGGCTCCAACAACATTCTGCTATTAGTTTCACGTTAAGTATTGTTCCGTAAGTGGTTTCGATTTCAGATTATATATAATTACCATATTATAATTCAAGTTTCTCTATATTGATATAGGTAATTAAATGTTAGGGTATAATATTATATAAATACCATTAGTTTTATTATATTGGAAAAAGATTGGGACTTAACCCTAGGCTTGAAATTTAGGAACTTGATTATAGAGTTGGGTGTTGTTAGTTTTGAAATCTCATTGTGATCATGTACTTGAATATATTGCATTGAGTTGGAAGCTCAACGAAACGGGAAGGCTCAAGTCCCACAGTGAATTGTTGATTAATTGAGGCAAGTGGATTTCTAAACCCTTTTGAAGTGTATAGAATCGTGTATTTCCTTGTGGTATGTGTTGGGGAGTAACGGGACTTGGTGATGGTTGACTTGTCCATATTGAATGATTATAATGATGAAAAGGGTGATAAAAGGCAATGTGATTAATTATGTGATTTATTATTGGTGTGTGATATGTTGAGAATGGTTTGAAAGACTTATTGATTCATTGTTATTGTTATATCACGATAGTGTTGTTGTGAATCGTGCATTGTTATGAAAATGGTCATCTCCTCATTGTTTGTGTAAACATGTCATTTGCATTGGTTCTGAGACATGACTGTGATAAATGTTATGTGGATTGAGTAAGAAATTAAAGAGGATGTACCATTTCAAGGGAACGTGTCGCGCGCCACGACGGATACTATATTTCGAGGGACGTGTCGCATGCCGCGACAGATTTTATTATCGAGGAACATGTCGCGCGTCGTGACAGATACTATACGTAACACCTCAGATCTCAAAATGAAGAAAAAATCCTAGTTTTTGAAAAAGTGGTGCCAGTACCAACGGAACAACCCACGGACCGTAGGTGGGACCATGGACCGTAGGTGGGGTTCCGCCGTTAAGGCTCAAATCTTTTTAGTCTGTGATCCCACCCTTAATCGACCAGTACGGTCCATGGTTGGACCTACGGACCGTAGGTCTAACCGTAGGTGAGGGTCAGCAGCCAGTTAGAGGGAAATTGTTGTTGGGTCAACTTCAAATGGTCATCATTCTTAGCATAAAAAAAATTAGGTGGCCCATGACCTACCAAATTATAGATAATTGAATCCTCTTTCCAACGCCACTGATTTCGCTAAAATCGCATCTCCGAGTAAAAAGTTATGCTCGCTTTAGTGAAGCCCTTTCAGGCAAATCATGAACGACGAACCCAAACGACGGTCGGGAGGTCAAAAGACGGACTATCGTTCCCTCCGTGGATGGGCTCCGTCAGAATTATCTCAGGGTCATTTTGATCCTTTCCCCTTTGCGTAAGGCACTTAAACTACGTTGTTTGATGCCTAAACTAAGTCGTTTTACTTAGAATAAGCCTAATAACCTAGTCAGACATACCCAGAACTCTTATTCTCCAAATATCATCCAAATCAGAATGAAAAAATGAGAAAGAAGAGGCGATAGCTTTCTCAAGAACACGCATCAAGTTTCTTCAGTTCCAACCCCGAAATCGAAGAATTTCTCCGTGAAATTTGTCACTAGGTATGTGGAATTTCACTAGTGGATTCCTTTCTTCCGCTAGGTCCCTAGAATTCATTTAGATTCTTGGTTCTCTATATCATGTTTAGACCTAGGATTTCTCAAACCTTGGAGAACTGTTGTGAATTAGCTGTTATAGTATTCCTAATC
Organism: Solanum etuberosum; assembly: GCA_029582245.1. Lineage (NCBI taxonomy): Eukaryota > Viridiplantae > Streptophyta > Magnoliopsida > Solanales > Solanaceae > Solanum > Solanum etuberosum. The sequence continues at coordinate 18,531 of JAJONR010000561.1, forward strand.
AGATTATCATAGTTTCATGAAATCGGTGCTTAGTTCCTTGCATGAAATTCTGAACCCTAATTGTGTAGATTCTCTTAGTTCATGAATTACACGTGCTAGGTCAGTTAAATAGATATACATGCTCCAGTTTCGAATGTTTCATTGTCAGTATTTAAATGTTTCATTCTCAGATTTGCAGGTCAGAACATTGAGCTATTCAGTATTTCAGTTATGTTGTTTATACAGATTTCAGTTGGGAGTAGGCTTAGACCGATTTGGACTAGGGTTCAGCGTACCCTCAGAGTCCCAGAACTACGTGCCCCCGTAGGTTTATAAGTCCCTTCTGTTGGGCATCAGATTTAGTGATCACGCCAGTCATGTCTTTATACCCCTGGCAAGGTATATTGGGTCCTCTCGATGGGGCGTATACATCAGACTCCATGTTTAGCTCACGTGGTTTTATGTCGGTTAATAGTAGCTCCCACAGTCAGATATAGTGCATTTTGACCAAGTCCTCAGTTATACTTCAGTATTCAGTCTCAGCATGTTAAATTCAGGATTTGTACTTGGTCATTGCATCTAGCTCAGTCTTCAGTATATTTCAGTATTTACATTCAGTTCAGATTATATCATTGCTCAGTATGCTTGTTTAGTTTATATATTTTGTTCAGTTATACTCTATATCCTGCATGCTCAGTACATTCCAAGTACTGACGCATACTCTACGCTACATCCTTTCATGATGTAGGTTCAGGTACTCAACATCCAGATCACGCATAGATCGGTTCATGATCTTCACTTCAGCAGCTTCAGTGGTGTGTCCTCATACTTCACGGACAATAGACATGTTTTCAGATTCAGTCTTTTCATTTCAATTTCAGTTTTGCTAGTGTTAGCTAGGGGCATGTCCCAGCAACACTAGTCAGTTAGAGGTTTTTTCAGACATAGTACTAGATTCAGTTTTTAGTTTTGAGTTTGATCTTCCAGTTGTTATTAAACTCATAGCCTTTTATATATTCAGATCAGTATTGGATATTCCCCAATTTTAGTATCACAGTTTAAAGCTTCCACATAGTATATTTTATTCAGTAATCTTTTAGTATGCTTATGATATGCCAGCTCAGGGTTAGCTTGGGGTCACTCGTGATCCTAGGTCCCATGTTTACGTCCAGGGGTAGCCTCGGGGTGTGACAAACTTAGTATCAGAGCATTAAATTCAAGAGTTCTAGGATGTTTGAAAGACGCACTAAGTAGAGTCATTTTCATAGGTGTAAAGTGCACCACATCTAATGAGAGGGAGGCTACGAAGTGTTTTTGGAAAACTTCACTTTCTTGCTATTCTTATCGTGCGTGGGTATGATCTTCCTTCTAATTCGTCATTATGCATTTCAGATCATGCCTCCTCGTAGAGCTTACCCAAGGAATGCTAATGCATGCAACGCTAACGCAGTTCCTCCAGTCCCAGACCATGAGGTTTCGAATGCAGAGTTTCGGAATGCGATTCAGCTTTTGGCTCAGAGTATGACTAATCAGAACAATCAGCAAGTTCCAATTCCTACTAATAGAAATGGAGGGTCAGTGGCAGCTACAGTTCAAGATTTTGTTAGGATGAATCCATCTGAGTTTCTAGGGTCACAGGTTGGTGAGGACCCACAAAATTTCATTGATGAGGTTAAGAAAATCCTTGGAGTGATGCAAGTGACTGAAAATGATAGGGTAGAGTTGGCATCCTACCAGCTTAAGGATGTAGCTCACATTTGGTTCACTCAGGGGAAAGAAAACAGGGGTACGGATGCAGTTCCTATGACTTGGGAGTGTTTTACTGGAGCTTTTCTAGACATGTCACGATCCAAAAAATGGAAGTGATGGCACTCATTTTATCCCACCAAGACAAGTCAGCCTAAAACTCAACCATTACAATGAAGTGCGGAAATAAACTAAGTCAACTTAATAAAACCCCTAAAATTTGGTTGTCACGTGTACAAGCCTCTAAATTATTACAATTGATTCAAAAGAAAAACACAAGTCTCAAATGACATTATTTTTAGAATAGAACAAGATCATAAATAGGAGTAAGAAGGTTCTCTGAGATAACAGACATCTACCTCACAAATCTTCAGGAAGCCTCAGAAAAGAAGAGAATATAAAGTATCACGAAGATCCGGGCTCATAACCTAAAAAAATATAGAAGCAAGGGGTGAGTACCAAACCACACAGTACTCAGCAAGTAAACTTCTAAACACAAGCTAAGGGAATACAATAAGGGTAATCCTTACACCCCATCCAAACCTCCACAACTACAACTTGCATAAAACCAGCCCAACCTAACAGTTCACAGTTTACATAGCACACAGCTCAACAACATGTAACACCCCGAAAACTAGTAGGCTTAACTAGAGCTTGTCGTAAGTGTTAGGGTCGTAAAATTTACTTCTCAAACTTAGAATGAAGGGTTTAGGGGTTAAACGTCAAGGTATGACTCCCCAAGGACCAACCAAGGGTCCTTGAAGAGGACCCTAAAGTCTACCCCAAAACTACCCAAAATAGTGACCCACGGAGGGGACCTACGCCCCATAGGGTGATCAACGCTCCATGGGAGAGGTTCGTGGGTCAAGGGACAAATCAAGGAGTTGCAGACCCCAACCCGCGCCCCACCATTACGGGCCGTGGGTCATTCCATGCCCCATAGGTGGTGGTCGTGGGTCATGCCTGCAACACTTCCCAAAGTCGGCCAAGGTAAGGGGTCTTTAGGTAATTTCCTTTTTAGTTAGTTTGATGTGAGGTCGTTTTATATTGTTTGAATTCACCTATATAAGAGTTTTTAAGACATTAACTAACCCATTTACTTCATAAATCCCAAAACCCAAAATCCATAACCAATTTTTCCCCAAAATCCTCTCTCTAAAATTCCAAGGAAGAAGAAGAAGAAAGGTGAAGCTAGGGTTGAAGAATCAAGTTTTTCTCCTACATTTCGTGGTGAATCTTCAATAAGGTATGGTAGCTCTTCATCTATGGGTAGCCTTAACCATTAGAGCCACTTCAAAACCCCCAATTTCAAAGTTAGAAAACCCAAAAGTTTGGGTTCTACTTCAATCTCATGGATTCTTTTCAAAGTCATTTTTAATGATTGAATTATGTTTGTTTACGGATATATTGATCGTTTTACATGATTTATGTTGAATTCCTCAAGAATCCATGAATTCCCCTACTTTATTTATGATTCCTTCCTACATTGTGGGTATTGTTGTATGAAGATTCAATTGAGTGGATAATGGTTGATTTTGATGAAATTGCATGATCTTAGTATGTTTATACATGTATTCTTGATTAACCTAAGATTCTAGGGTGAAATTGATATAGTCTAGGGTTATGCCATGAAAGAGGAAAATTGAGGGCTTAGATGTGACCTTCTAAGATTGATGAACTTCTTTCTGAATTGCTTGAGATTAGAGCACCTAGATATGAATTGCTTAAAAGTAAAGATTGTAGACATGAATTGATTAGATTATGGCTTTAAGGGTAAAATATAATATGAATAAGCTATGAATGTTGAGGCTCTAAGAGGGAAGCTATTATGTATGTTGAATTGTATGTGGCATTATTGTGGAAGGACCTTGCCCACATGACCTGTAATACGAGTACATGAGATTTTGCATGTAGTAATTGAACTACTTGAATTGTGATTATATCCATGTCTAAGGTAGTGAATTCTAGATGTGTTGATTTAATATGACCTATGATCCTTGAATGCAAGATATGAGAATTATGCATGATTGTGATACTATGTACATGCTTTGTGAACACTTTGAAAGTGAAGTGTCTATGATGATGATATTGTTGTTGTGTCATTAAAAGTCAATCACACACACACACTCCATGCATGAACATGATTATGATGTAACTATGGTGTTGTTGAAAGGCTATGCTCACATACACCCTTACACATGAATATGAATGAATTTCCATGACCATGATAATCTTGTTGTGATGATTGAAAGGCTATTTCTCATGAACACACCATGAACATGAGGTGAAAGGTTTTCTCACAATATGATGATTCTAAGGTTGAAAGTCCATTCTCACCTATTGAATCTATGAGCTATGTTATGACTTGTGTTGGATTGAGTGTCAAGGAACTCTTTCATGCATGTGAACTTAATTAAAGATTAACCATGTAATTTTGGGAAGTAATGCTTAGCACCGAGTGGATATGGAATATGAGATAGAGACTCTCCCATTAAGTAAGGTCGAGTTTCTAAAAGTAATCTCATGTGATGGAAGCTCCCCCGGTAAGTAAGGTTGGGGTTTCTAGTAACAATCTCCCTATCGCATAACTATGTGCCCACATAGGTCTTTAGCTAGTGGATCCACCTAAAAGCTAATAAATTTAAGTTCTACCTTAGGCAAGTAGGATACCTCTTTTCGGTGTGGGGCATGACACCGGATTCCATGCTAAGCTCATATGGTCAATGTCGGTTAAGGCTTATTCCCACAATGACAAGAATATGAGTTATGTGCTATGGTTCCTCAAGAGGTTCTACTTAGTGTGAGTGGGGGTATGGGACTTTACTCATGTATTGCACAAGTAGGCTTTGAGAGTGGTTATGGTGTATTTTTCTTATGCTATGATGATTTATGAAATAATGCATGTTGTATATGGATTGTTGCTATGAGTGGCTTTCCTTGATATGAGTTATTGAACATGAATGTTTCCTTGTATATGAGTATTAACTATGGATGAGGTCAAAGCATGATAAGCATGAGCATGGTAGCATAAAAGTGATACTTAGTGTAAATGGGATTATGGGATGTTATCTATACACTGCACAAGTATAACTCAGGGTTACTTATGAGATGGTTCTATTATGATGAGATGATCTTGGTATTTAACTATGTATGTGAACTATGTCTTATGATAAGTGATGTTTGCATTATGTCTATGATCGGAGGCTATGCTTATGATTATGTTGTTATCCTTTATCCTATGATGAAATATACATGAGTTGTCTTATGAGTTATGTTTTTCAACTATTTCAAAGATGATGATCAAAATTGGCATATAGCATGATTTCAACTAAAATGTCTTATTTAGCATATTTTAAAGGTTTTTATGCATGGTTGTCATACTTAGTGTATTTTTGT
>JAJONR010000562.1:0-28720 GCA_029582245.1 Solanum etuberosum
TTATATGATAGACTAAGAAAAAGTCCTAAAGCTTGGACTGATAATTATACAAAAGCAGTCAAGCACATTAAGACAAAGGTTAATAACCTACCATGTCTTAAAGACACGACTATATTATATGATAGACTAAGAAAAAGTCCTAAAGCTTGGACTGATAATTATACAAAAGCAGTCAAGCACATTAAGACAAAGGTTAATAACCTACCATGTCTTAAAGACACGACTATATTATATGATAGACTAAGAAAAAGTCCTAAAGCTTGGACTGATAATTATACAAAAGCAGTCAAGCACATTAAGACAAAGGTTAATAACCTACCATGTCTTAAAGACACGACTATATTATATGATAGACTAAGAAAAAGTCCTAAAGCTTGGACTGATAATTATACAAAAGCAGTCAAGCACATTAAGACAAAGGTTAATAACCTACCATGTCTTAAAGACACGACTATATTATATGATAGACTAAGAAAAAGTCCTAAAGCTTGGACTGATAATTATACAAAAGCAGTCAAGCACATTAAGACAAAGGTTAATAACCTACCATGTCTCACTTTAGTCAATCCGAATTGGCAAAAGATAGTGGAGACAGATGCCTCTGATATTGGCTATGGGGGAATTTTAAAACAAATCTCTCATGTTGAAAGGCAAGAATACCTCATACAATTTTTTTCTGGAAAATGGAATAATAGTCAGAAAAATTATGCTACTGTAGCTAATGAAATTTTGGCTATTGTCAAAAGTGTTTTTAAATTCCAGGGGGACTTATATAATCAAAAGTTTATCATAAAAATTGATTGCCAAGTAGCTAAATTCATCTTTAATAAAGATGTAAAACATGATGTTTCTAAACAATTGCAAGATGGCAAGCTTTATTAGTACCATTCAATTTTGAAATACATTATAAAAAGGGAACAAATAATAGTCTTCCCGATTTTCTTACTAGAGAATATTTGAGTTAATAATTCTTTATTTCCTGAATACAGGATAATGCGGCCATCTGGAAGTTCTTCCTCTAATAGAGGAAGAGGAAGAGGAAAAGTATCCATGAGCAGAAACAATATTTTGGCTCAGTTAGGAAATCAGAGACTAATAGCCTCAAACATGTCAGGAACTTCTACAAGTATATTGGAAATTAATACCGAACACCCAATGTATAAATTATTTATAAATTTTGTACAATCAAGGCAACCTCAGAACAATGCACCACTGTCATATTCTGCAGTCGTCAATGACGAAGCAAGTGAAAACATTGAGGTACATGATAAGAATGAGAAAGATGAAGTAATACTTCTTCTTGAGCTAAGGGATTTACAATGGAGAGAGGATCCTTGGCAAATCATGACGAGATATTTTGATACGGCATCATATGTTGTTCCAACATACAAATACAGAATGCATTATAAGATTATACTCTCTTCCATTGGATCTGCTGAATTCCAACATTTTTACCCAGCAAATACTAAGAAGGTTTATAACTTTTCAAAAATTATTATAAAAAAATATTTTCCCCAGAAGAATGAAGAATTAGCACGATGAAGGAACGGGAATACACCCATTCGGATAAAAAAATAGCTGTTAAGTTTAACTACTGGGATTACATTGAGAGCTTTAATACAACTTTATTATATGAGAATGCTAATAAGAAGCATTCGCGATTCATCAAAATATGTTCAAATGTTTTCAAACAATATATACCAAACTGGTTTTGCCAGTGGTGGACTTTATATGGTCTAACTTTGAATATCCTCCCAGAGGATTACAAAAAATATATGCTCAATGGGTTAATGTTTCGCCCAAGATAATAAAATTACAACAGGAGGACATATATTTTAACGGAATGTCCTTAATGTATTTTTTTATACAATTTTCTATCCCAAGGATAATGAAATGGACGATAGAAGTTCAAACAAATGAAGAAGGGTTTCCATGCTTAAAAAGAAAATTCCATACAAAATTTTGGAGTAAGTAAATTACTCCAAAGAGATGCGGAAGAAAAACTTCATGGACGCGAGATAATAGACTCGATCAATGTGTCTATTGAGACCAGCAAGCATCAAACAGAAGTTATACAGGATAAAGATGATATTAGTCCCTTTAAACACATAACCAGAAAATTACAGGTGAAAAAAAGGGCTATTTCCAAATCTGAACTTCTTGCTTCATATATGGAAGAAGTTAAAAAAGATTTAGTAAAAAATATGGGTATAGAATTTTCAGACAGTATATCCATGGCCACTTCTAATGAAGAAGAAGACAACTGTCTAGCAGGAGAATCTCAAAGTGTTCGTAGCACAGAGGAAATGGACATTGAAACGTTTCTTCAACAGTTCAGAAATCAAATAGAAGAATTTTAAACGTGTTAAAAAATTTTAAATAGCCTAAATGATAGGCTAAATAACTTGTGTTGGACTAACAACAACTTAAACTACTAAGACATGGTGAGAAAAAGACTGTTCCGATGTCTCTAAGGTCGAAGTAGTGTAGTCCATGGATGGGAAGATCTTGGTTTAGTCCGGTGTTCCTGGTAAAACCCATATTAGCCATTGTCGAGGCATTGTTAGGGCTATGTTAAGGAACCGTAATAGTTCTTTCCATCCTTAGATTACATGAATGGTAAACGAACCTGTAGTTACATCGATCGCTAACTTCATGGTATAATAACAGCAGCAGCAGCAGCAACACCAGCACCAGCACCAGCACCAGCATCAACACCAGCAACAACAGCAACAACAACAACAACAACAACAACAACAACAACAACAACAACATCATGGTATAATAACAGCAGCAGCAGCAGCAGCACCAGCACCAGCACCAGCACCAGCACCAGCAACAACACCAGCAACAACAGCAACAACAACAACAACAATAACAACAACAACAACAACAACAACAACAGGCGAGGCAATGTCGGCTCAATTTTTTTTTTGATTTTTCATTTGAAAATAATAATAATTAAATTTGATTATATATATGTTGCATAATAATGCTGCAAATTATCAACGCAACAAAAGATCACTATATTAACAAAAAAAAATTATAAAATCTTACACTTATAAAAGTTTACAATTTTAAAAATGAATTAATCTTTATTTTAGAAAAAAACATTTATCCAACTAAATAAAGGAGTTTTAAAACTTCTTTGTCACATTGCTAAGAATTAGGATTAGATACTAATTAATTTATTTTGAATTTTATGTTTTAAACAACCCAATTAAATAAATAAGTTACAGATGTATTATTTATTAAAAAATTATATAAAGTCCTAAATTAAATATAACTGATCACTTTAAAATTTTATCAATCGTTTAAGCAATTTGTGAAAGGAATCTACTCTCCATTAGGTAAACTCCTAAACTTTATTTTGTCAAGGTAAGTTGCCGTATATTTTTAGATTTTTCTTTGTTCATCAATTCACTTCTTTTCATATTTTGGTATTGAAAAACTCACGAATCAATCTTCATCACTTCTTTTTTATATTTTGGCATTTTTAGGATTTTTACCGAAGAAAACAAACATACAACTCCTATAATTTTTTAACGCAACAAAGATCCAGTTGATATATGCTAGGGAAAGAGATTTCGTACTTGAATTGTATCCACAAATATTGGGTATGTATTGAAATTTTCTTAATTTTCAGTTTTCTATTAGTCTGTAACCATCTTCATAAAAAATCAACATAACATATGATTTTTATCTATAAATTTTAGTTTGACTTTTTATTTAATGCTCTTATATCTTTTGTGATTTTTTTGGACGAATTTTCCAATTTAGCTTTCGTTTATATGGATGATGAAAGAGATGCATTGGATGATATTCCTTGATACCACGTCCTAAAGAAAAGGGAGGTGGTATTTTTTTAAAAAAAAATTAAAGCTAAAAGATAATTAAAATTAAATAATTAAATAAATTAAATTTAAGATCCGAACAATTAAAAAATAAAAAACTGAACAAATCGCATTTCTAACTGCAAGATCCATTTTTTCTTCTTTATTGCTATCCATGATTTCTATATATAAATTTTGCTTTGACTTCTTATTTAATATATTTCTTTTATCTTTTTTCTAAGGATTTTCAGATTTTGCTTTCGTTTATATGGATGATGATAAATGAGATGCAGCGGATGGTATTTGGATACTTATGATTATTTATCTTCCTTCATGTACTATTTAATTTCTGTTTAGATACGAGCACTTGAAAAATTACTAGACACTTCTATTTCCATTAGACTAAAATAGAGGGATAATTTTGTAATAGGAAGAGTATGTTGCTTTTGTAACATAATTACAATACATTTTGTAAATTTTATATAATACATATTTTGTCTCAAATGTAGGATATATTTGGTTATATCTATAAAGAATAATGAATAATTTTTATAGTTTACATATGCTAATTATATTGAATAAATATAATCTATATTTGAATCTCCTACATAACATCTCATTTCTTCATTTTTTTCAAGCATTATCACTCACGTTATATTTTTTGGATGAAAGCTTGCCTTCTTATATTAGAAATTTAAATTTTAACGCATTTTTACAACAACTAATTTAATATGAATTTTAAAGAATGTATATTATTCCTTTTTAAAATGTTTATGTTCTTGATATTGTTTTAAAAGCTTTATATCAATGACTTTATATCAACTTCAGAAAATTATTTATTTAAATTATCCACTATTTTATTGTTTTTGCCTTTTTGAATTATTTTTTCAAATTGATATGAAATTTATGAAAGAATTCATTTTGATAGTAAGGTTGTGCTATATTAAATTTTTTTTATTACTTTTGAATTTTTTCTTAAATAAATAACATAATTTATAATTTATTTTTTTATTATTATAATTAGTAGAAGTCTATAATTTTCTACTTTGTATCTTTCTATTTCTCATTATTGCATAATCAACACTTAATTATATTTAGTATTTGTAAATAATATTTTTTGAAATTTGCGGTTTTGAATCATACATTTATAGAATATTTAAAATTATATTTACTTTTATGGTATCAAACAATTCATATGAAAAGTTAGAATTTGTTTTTTTTAAAAGAAAATAATGGATTTATTAATAGTTTACTATTAATATATCATTAACTAAAAACATAGTTGATCATCGCCATTAGAATAATATTATAACAAATAAAATTGTATACTAAAGCATTTAATTAATATGATTATATAAATAGTAATAATATATTACCATAACTATTTAAAAAATATATTAACAAGTGAATAATAAATTTTTAAAAATATTTTTAATTTTAAAATTAGGACATTTAAAAATATCCGCACAACGCTTGGATACGAATACTAGTTTTATTAACAAAATAAATGTAACTATAGAATACGTCCCAATAGCTAGGCCTATTTTATATTATTTACATCACTCCTTTATGAAAAAATATATTTGCTATTATCACTTTTCCAAATCAAATATTGCTAAAATATTTTAATTTCTTAACATGTTATTCCAAGATTTTAGATATGCCAACATGTTCAAAAAATACAAGGTACATACACATATATATGTAATGCACATAAAGGTATAAATTCTATATTTTTTATATTTAGTTTTCTTTATATTGTTATACCATATTATTTTTCTCATATCTACTACCCCTTTTACGTATGTTATTTGCCCCCCTTTTTATGTAATATATAAATTTCTACACTTTAATATACATATTATTTCATTACATATGTACCTATATTAATTTTGTCCCTCATATATTCTAAACAAACATACATATATATACTATATTTTATAATAAATCTAGCCAAGGTCACAATATATAATATTTTAACATTTAGTATCATTATTATTTATTTTATTTGTTTATTTTTAGGAAACTCCATTTTATGTATTTTTATTCGAATTATATATCACACATACTACTATATATTTACACCCAACTATTATCTTATTTTTTTTATTTTATTTTCCTTTACGTTTTAATTCTATATATAAATAAAATGACAAAATTTCATATCCTTTAAACTCAAAATTTAGGATAAGTTTATATAAGACACATCATAAGGTTATATAATTTTTTTTAGTTGCACAACTGCAATCATAAGGTTATATAATTTTTTTTAATTTTTTTTTATCTAAAATTAAAATTTTATAATAGACAAATAAGGGCCTTTATAAATGATATTAAATTATATATTTAAGATGTGTTATGAAACCATATAAAACAATGATAAGAAAGTAGGGAAAAGAGAGAAGACTTATTATTTCTCTTGAGGGATGAAGTTACAATGAAGGAAACCCTTTATTTATAGGGAAAACTGGCTTAGTTTCCAACTAGGATTCCTTAGTTTTCTCCAAAGAAATCTTCATAAATAGGCATTTACTAGATTACAACTATATTTATAATGTGCCTCTTTAAAACTTTACTAGATAAAATTCAGTGGAAAAAATTCTAGTGAAGGAAAAAGAGTATACATATATAATAATACGCACTTTGGATGCCTCGTTAAAAATCTTACAAGAAAAATTCAATGGGACAAAACCTTGTGAGGGAAAAAGAGTACATCGTGTATTAATTCCCCATAATGTGAACATCAATCCATTGCATTTCAAGCTTGTGCACCATCTTTTCGAAAGATATAGTTAGTAGAGACTTGTTGAATACATCAGTTATATCATTAATTAGGCAAATATGTTGCACGTTGATATTATCATTTTTAGGAGCTCATGTGTTGTAGAAATACTTTTACGAAATATGCTTCCTTTTATGAATTCCCCTTTTAGGAACTTCGAATTTTGCAAGTTCTCACTTTAACTTCTTTAAGCAAATAATTTATTGTCTTTTGAAAGTCCATCAAGAGTTTCAATTCAAGTTATCAACTTGTATAACAATACAAATTTTTTTTTGATTAATTTAATCCATGTGAGAATTATAAACAAGTTTTATAAAAATTTATATATGCTTCATGCATTTAGAATCCATCTGATATTTTCATATCAATTTTGTCAAGTGACAATATGAAATATTAAAAGCATGACATCTTCTAATGTCTAGGCTGCAAGTCAAATAAGCTTTATGCTTATCAAATTGTAACGACATGCTCCCGTCGTTATGGAAAATCCAATGGGGAAAGAAATTGGGCCAGAAAACTTTTGAGTAGTGACTTGGAAATTTCTAGCCTAGGCCAGACTTGGACGAAATCAGAGTAAGGTGAGGTCTATGGAAATCTTGTAGTAAACGGGGGGTATAATTATGACTTTGACCACATGAGTGGATAACCAAGACGTTAAGGAGCATGTACGGCTTTACGGAATCGAATTCGGGCGAGTAGAACTTTTGAAACTGATCTTAGCGTGAACGAGTAGTTGTTGAATGTCAAGGGTTGAAGGTGTGTTGTGAAATGGGAGTTTGGAACTCAAATTCCAAATTTCTGTCTCCGTGCAAGCCGCCAGGGTGGGGCCACTGTGGCGGGTTGGGTCCCGCTATGGTGCGACAGTCACGACTTAAATCGGGTAAAACCCTCAAAAATGTTATTTTCTACAAACCTTCGTTCTTGAGAGCTAAGAAACGACCCAGGGTAAGTTCTTGACAGTTTTCCACAACTTTTAGCGCTAAAGGTAAGATTATTACTCCCCTAATCCATTTTTCGACCCGTAGAACTTAGATTCTTGGGTAATTATCATTGGGGGAGGGTTTTGACCTGTAGTTAATGGTGGGAAAAGCCCTAATTGAATATTAAGATCTTGGGTTTGGCCATGGATAGATAAATTGATTATTATTCGGGTAAATTAGGCCTTGTTTATTGATCATTGCGTTAATTGATTGTTTTTAGACCAAGAACAAGCTGAACGAATCCGGAAAGGGAAGGCTCAAGTGTCTTAGGAGGATTCAATCTTGGTTTCGAGGTAGGTGATGGTTTGATTTCCTATTTTGTGTGATATATGCCGGTTAATTACTTCATTGTATGCATGCATGTATGTGAATAGGAAAATACGAACCGAATCTAATGAAATGAGTATGTGTGAACGATTACATGCCATGAACCTAATACTTGATTGTATTATTATGAGTAATGTTCATTATGGGTGTGATTGTGATTGTGGTTGTGCTGATTGTATCGGGTGTCACGTTCCGATACATATATTGGATCGGGTGTCACATTCCGATGCATATATTGGATCGGGTATCACGTTCCGACACATATATTAGATCGGGTGTCACGTTCCGACACACTAACAGTTTGTGTGTGGGTTCCATGAGAGGACCATTGTGATTATTACATTCATGTCTATTGTCGTTAATATTGGGAACTGTATGTTGCTCTTGAAATGATAACTGATCTATGTATCATGTATATGTGTGCTTACTATGCTGTGATTGCTTTCCTATGTTTCGCTTACTGGAATAGCCATGTGATCCTACCAGTACACTGTGGTTTGTGTATTGATACTGCACTTGCTCGTTCTTTGTTGAGTACAGGGCATCTTCAGGCGGCTACTGATAGACCTCAGCTAGGAGATCAGTGATCGAGACAGGATTCAAGAGTGAGCCAGTTCTTTCAGGCTGCCATGGGTCCTCTATTGTTTAGTCCATTCTTTTTTTACTCAAATTTTCTAATTAGAATTACTCGTATGTTTAGTTTTGGGTTTGGACCCACTCTCTTAGACTTGTTGGTTAGTAGTGTTGGTACATTGACTTTCAGGTTCTAGGGGTTGAACTTCCGCAATAGTTTTGTTTAGCTGTTTACTTAAAATCCTTTGGAGTTTATGGGAACTCCATTTTTAATAGTCATTTAAACCTGCTTCTATATCTTTAAATGCTTTAGTTCTCTAACTTGCTTAGTCTGGTTGTAGTAGTGGTTCTCCCACCGGAGGATTAGTGTGGGTGCCAATCACGGCGGTCTGGGTCGTGACAAAGTTGGTATCAGAGCCCTAGGTTCGTTGATCTCATTATACAAAAATGAGTCTAGTAGAGTCTTGCGAAACGGTACAGAGACGTCCTTTTCTTCGAGAGGCTATAGGAATTTAGGAAAACTCATTTCTTTCTTTCTTTCGTGCTATTTCTTGAATCCAATTGGTATCTAGGTGATACAAACTGATATCTTTCCTCCTTCACTCTATGGTCAGAACTAGAGCAATAGAAGTGGTAACACCAACACTACAAAGAGAGGATGCGTCCTTCCAAATAAGCATGTTTCCCCGATTCAATGTGGGCATGTAATGACTAGTGACAAATATGAGGTTTTTTGTCATGACCCAGACCATCGTGATTGGCACCCACACTAACCCTCCGGTGGGAGAACCATTACTGTAACCCAGCTAACCATGAATCTACACATTTAAAGATACGAAAGCATGTTTAAATGCAGAAATAAAGTAGAGTTCCCATAAACTCTAAAAGTCTAACAAACGATTGCGGAAATAAATGCCTAGAACCTGAAAGTCAATGTACCAAAACTTTAACAAAGAACCATAGTCTAAAGAAATGGGTACAACCCAAGCTAAACATAGGAATATCTAATGAACTAGACTAAGTCCGAATAAGATGGACTAAACAGAAAGAGAACTCAAGGCAGCTCGGAAGAACTGGCTCACCCTTGAATTCGATGACGATCACTGATCTTCTAAACGAGGTCTGTCAGTAACCGCTTGAGATGCCCTGTACTCAACAAAGAAAGAGCAAGTGCAGTATCAGAACACAACCACATTGTACTGGTAGGATCAGGCGGCTATCCCACTAAGTGCAACATAAGCAAGTCATTACAACATCATAAACATGCATACACCGAATATATACAATATCAATATCATTTCATGATCAATGTACAATTTCACCTTCTCAACAATACGCATATGTATAACAAGTCATTGGTCCTCTCATGGAACTCATACCCAAACAGTTAGTATACCGGATCATGGCACCCATTCCAAGTTAATGTGTCGGATCGTGACACCCGTTCCAATATTTATGTCGGTATGTGACATCCGATCCCAGTTAGTATGTCAGAACGTGACACCCGCTCCATTCAACATACCACAATCACAATCACAATGTACATTCTCACAATCATACAATTAAGAGGTGATTCATGGCATATAGTTATTCGTTCATACTCATTTACGATTAGTGTGATCAATAATGTAACATTCACATACATACATGCAATATAATGAAGCAAGAACAAACATATATCATAGAACATGAAATCACAACCATCACCTACCTCGAACAAAGCTTGAATCCCCTAAGAAACTTGATTCTTCCCCTTCCGGATTCTTTCCACTTGTGTTTGGTCTACAAACAACAATAATAATGCGAGGATCAATAAACAAGACCTAAATACCCGGATTATAATCAATAAAGTAACCCTAGGTCTAAACCTTGATCCCCATACCCAGTTTAGGGTTTCTTCCACCATAAATCTCAGATCAAAACCCTCCCCCATAGATAATTACCCAAGAAACTAAGTTCTACGGATCGAAAAATGGATACGGGGAGTGAAAACCTTACCTTTAGCCTCAAGAATGGTGAAAAACTGTGAAGAAAACACCTGGGTTCGTTCCTTAGCTCTCAAAGTCAAAAATTACATAATAAAACATTTTTGAGGTTTATTTCTGACTTTAAGTCGTGTCTGCCCCGCCACAGCGTTCCTCACCCCGCTACAGCGGCCCCTCCCTGGCGGGAAAATCCCGTCTTGGCGGCTTGCATGGAAATAGAGAGATAAATTAAGAGTTCCAAACCCCCAATTCACAACACACCTTCTCCCCACGATACTCAGAAAATACTCGTTCACGCTAAGAACCTTTTCGGGAGTTTCTCTCACCCGAATTCGATTCCGTAAAGTCGTACGGGTTCCTTAACGTCTTAGCTATCTGCTCATATGATCAAATTCATAATTTGATCTCCCGTTTATTACCAGATTTCCCTAGACCTTACTGACTCCGATTTCGTCCAAATCTGGACTAGGTTGAGAAATTTCAAGGTATTACCAAAAAGTTTTCCGGCCTAAGAAAATTCCCCGTTGGCTTTTCTATAACGACTGAAATCGGTCGTTACAATAGATACCAATTTACCCATGACTCGTTCCCGAGTGACAAACCAGGAGAAACAAGCTAAAGCAAGAGTGGAGTAGTACCTAAATCGACGAACAACTAGGGATACTTGTCTCGCATGTCCTTCTCGGCCTCCCAAGTTGCTTCCTCAACCGGATGATGCTTCCATTGAGCTTTCACGGACTTAATCTCTTTGGTCCTCAGCTTCCGGACATCACGATCAAGAATTGCAATCGGTTCTTCCTCATACTGAAGGTCTTTGTCTAACACCACTGAGTCCCATTTTATGATTTAATCCCCATCTCCATTATATCTCTTCAACATGGACACATGAAATACCGGATGAACTCCCGATAGGTTAGGGGGTAAAGCCAACCTATACGCCACTGGCCCTACACGGTCAAGAACCTCAAATGGTCCAATGTATCGGGGACTAAGCTTGCCCTTCTTACTGAATCTCATCACTCCTTTCATGGGTGATACCTTAAGAAGAATGTTCTCACTAGTCTGAAATGCCATGTCGCTTACCTTATGGTCTGCATACTTCTTCTGTCTACTTTGGGCTGCTAAGCTTAGCTTGAATACTCCTCACTTTATCTTGAGCATCATTCACTAAATCAACCCCCAAAGGTTTCACATCTCCAGCCTCAAACCATCCTATGGGTGATCTACATCCTTTCCCATACAGTGCTTCAAATTGTGCCATGTCAATGCTGGAGTGGTAACTATTATTATAAGAGAACTCACATAAGGGTAGGAACTCATCCCAATGACCTCCAAAGTCAATCACACATGCCCTCAACATGTCCTCTAACACTTGAATAGTCCTTTCTGATTGTCCATCCGTTTGTGGATGGAAAGTTGTACTAAAAGTGAGTTGCATACCCAACTCCTCATGTAATTTCCTCCAAAACTCGGACGTGAACTGCGTACCACGGTCTGAGATGATAGAAAGGGGCACCCCGTGCAACCTTACTATCTCCCTTACATACACCTTAGCCAATTGTTGAGCATTATAATGTGTTATGACTGGAATAAAATGGGCTGACTTAGTCAATCTGTCAACAACTACCCAAATAGAATCATATTTTCCCAATGTCTTGGGAAGACCAACCACGAAATCCATAGCTATTATTTCCCACTTCCATTCCGGAAATGGCATTCTTTGAATCAAACCGACAGGCCTTTGGTGTTCATATTTTACTTGTTGGCAATTTTGACACTTAGCCACAAACTCCGCTATATCTTTCTTCATGCCAGGCCACCAATAAATTCGCTTCAAATCTCGGTACATCTTAGTCACACCTGGATGAATGGAATACCTTGAATCAGGGGATTCTGTCAATAAATTCTGAATCAAGTCGCCTGCTCTAGGAACACAAATCCTTTCTTTAAAACTGAGTACACCTCCTGCATCAAGAGTGGTCTCTTGTGCTTGGCCGGACACTGTTTTATTTCTGAGCTCTTTCAAATGTTCATCCTCAAACTGTTTGGCCTTGATCTCCTCAATGAACGTGGCCTTTACTTCAATGCTAGCTAACACCCCACCTTTCTCTTAGATGCTCAACTGCATGAACTTAGACTCCAAATGTTGAATTTATTTAGCCAAAGGTCGCTTGGATACACTCGAGCAAGCTAACTACCCATACTCACCGCTTTTCGACTTAGTGCGTCCGCCACTACATTAGCCTTACCCGGATGGTATTGGATGGTCACATCATAATCCTTGAGTAACTCCATCCACCTTCGATGTCTCAAATTTAGATCCTTTTGAGTGAACAGATGTTGTAGAATGTGATGATCAGTAAACACCTCACACTTGACACCATAAAGATAATGCCGCCAGATCTTAAGAGCAAACACTACCGCTGCCAACTCTAAATCATGTGTTGGATAATTACTCTCATGCACCTTCAACTGTCGCGATGCATAAGCTATGACATTCTTATTCTGCATCAACACCGCACCCAAGCCTGAATGTGAAGCATCACAATAAATAATAAAATCCTTACCCTCCACCGATAGAGCTAGAATAGGTGTTGTGGTCAAAAGAGTCTTGAGCTTTTGAAAGCTATCCTCACATTTTTCAGTCCATTCAAATGGTATCTCCTTTTTGGTCAAATTGGTCAAGTGTGTGGCAATAGAAGCAAAGTTTTTCACAAACCGACGATAGTAGCAAGCGAGCCCCATAAAACTCCTAATTTCAGTCACATAACTTGGTCGAACCCAATTCCTAACCGCCTCAATATTTTGGGGATCTACCATTACCCCTTCTTTTGAAACTACATGCCCCAAAAAGGCAACCGAAGTCAACCAAAATTCACACTTAGAAAATTTTGCATACAACTTTTGTTTCCCAAGAACACCCAGAACAATACGAATATGGTAGGCATGCTTTTCCTCACTTTTCGAATAAACCAGAATGTCATCAATGAACACTATCACAAACGAATCAAGAAAGGGTTTGAACACCCCATTCATCAAACTCATAAAAGCTGCAGGCGCATTTATCAACCCAAACGACATAACTAAAAACTCATAGTGCCCATACGGGTCCTAAATGTCGTTTTTGGTATATCCTCAGGCCTAATCATTAACTGATGGTAACCAGACCTTAAATCAATCTTGGAGAAAACTGATGCACCCTGCAATTGGTCAAAAATATCATCAATCAGAGGCAATGGATACTTATTTCGAATGGCGACCTTATTCAATTGTCGATAGTCTATACACATTCTCATACTACCATCTTTTGTCTTAACAAATAAAACTGGGGCACCCCATGGGGAAGCACTAGGACGGATGAATCCTTTATCAAGGAGCTCTTGGATTTGAGCCTTAAGCTCTCTTAATTCTACCGGAGCCATACGATATGGAGGGATGGAAATGGGACGAGTATCAGGCTCCAAATCAATGCAGAAATCTATATCTCTATCCGGAGGCATACCAGGCAAATCGGTTGGGAACACTTCTCTAAATTCTTACACCACCGGAATAGACTCAATAGAGGGAGACTCAATCTCAACATCCTGAATATGAGCCAAATAATCCAAACAACCCTGCCCCACCAGTTTCCTAGCCCTAATGGAGGATCTGATTTTAGCTGTCTTAGGCTTGTACACCCCTTCCCACTCTAATTTTTCCCTACCAGGTATCTCTAGAGTCACAGACTTAGTATTACAATTTAACACAGCATAATAGGGGGATAACCAAGTCATCCTAAGATTAAATCAAAGTCAGTCATATCCAAAATCACCAAATCACCCCAAGTCTGAAAACCCATAAACAAGATAGGACAAGCACGATAGACATGGGTAACCATGACAGATTCTCCAACGGGGGTAGAAACATAGATGGGGGTATCAAGTATATCACAATTCATGTCAAATTCAGAGGTAAATTGCACTGACACATAAGAATAAGTAGAAACCGGATCAAATAATACATTAGCCATCCTGTCACATACAAGAATAGTACCTGTGATCACTGCGTCAGATGCCTCTGCCTCGCTCTTGCCAGGAAAGGCATAACTCTGAGCCCTGTCATCTTGACGGGCGATTTCCCTGCCTAGCTGCACCGTACCTCTACCTGCATTACCATTTCCCCGACCTCCACGGCCTCGCTAATTTCCTCCTCGCCCACCTTGTGGATGCCCTCAACCATTATTACCATTTCCCGCGGGTACCACTGCGCTAGTCTGCTGCTGCACGGAATCCATCATGCGCGGATGGGGACAATCTCTCCTCATATGCCCAGGTTCTCCACAGTTATAACAAATACAATCGAAAGATGGCCTGCCGCCCACCGAAGGTGCGGCTCCCTGGCTATCATGAATCAAATTCTGAGGTGGAGTTCCCGAGTAATTATCTGTAGAAGCGGGCATAGCGGACTGAATTGGCCG
Organism: Solanum etuberosum; assembly: GCA_029582245.1. Lineage (NCBI taxonomy): Eukaryota > Viridiplantae > Streptophyta > Magnoliopsida > Solanales > Solanaceae > Solanum > Solanum etuberosum. Next base: position 14,937 of record JAJONR010000562.1, read on the forward strand.
GGCTGCAAGTGTTGGCCTCCCTGAACCTCAAGACCCTGGAAGTTACCTGTGCGCTTAGCTTTCTTGGCCAATGTCTTAGCCTGACCGTCTCGCCTCACCCCCTCCACTTTCTTCACAAAATTCGTTACCTCATTAAAACTTTTTCCTGTAGAAGTCATGTGTACAGACAACACCTGTAACTCAGAATTCAGTCCCTTAACAAATAGACGGATCCTCTCTTCCTCAGTAGTCACCAATTGCATAGCATATCTAGACAAAGCATGGAACTTGGCCACATAAGCAGCCACAGACATACCACCTTGCTCCAAAGTCGTGAACTCATCCTTCTTGCAATCTCTCAAAGTCCGGGGTACATACTTTTCCAAGAACAAAGTATGAAACTGGGTCCAAGTGAGTGAGGGTAAAGTTGAAGATTTGCATTCCACATAAGCCCTCCACCACTGCTTAGCCTCGCCCTGAAGTTGAAAAGTCACAAACTCTACTCCATGCTAATGGACAATTCCCAACTTATAAAGCCTCTCATAACAATCTAGGATGAACTCATAGGCGTCCTCACTCTCAGAACCATGGAACATCGGCGGTGTCAATTTCAAGAATTTAGTCAACATCTCATGCTCATTACCAGTCATAACGGGACCCAACAAAGGACGAAAGAAAGCATTAGTACCTACAGTTCCACCCACCTTGGGGACAGTGATGCAATCGAGGGGTTGGCGGGAGCTTGAGTTGCTTGCACAGCGGGAAGAACTCCAAGACCAACCAATCCTTTCAGGAATGACAGAATCTGTTGAGCTAACACTAGGTCTAAGGGAGAAATACCTGTAGTCTCAGTCTGCACCTCTTCCTCTTGTCCAACATCCTCATCATTCTCAACTTCCACATTCTCCTCTATCTCTTCGTGATGGGCAGGAGGATTATCATTTCTGGGAGCATCTTCAACCGGAGCTCCACCTCTAGTGGGCGCTACCCTTCCATGGCCTCTACCCCTTGCTTTTCCTCTACCCCTGCCTTGACCGTAACCTCTTGTTGTAGACTCCTCAGCGGGCTCATTGACGGGAGCTACGGGCCTGACACCGTTGAAGCGAGTGGTAACCATCTGAGGACAGAAGAGTGAAGGAGGTTAGATACCAATTTGAATCGCCAGATACCAATGGGACCCAAGTTATAGCATGAAAAGAGTCAAGAGAAAACAAAGAGATTTCTTAAAGTCCTATAGCCTCTCGAAGAAAAGTACAGACGTCTCTGTACCATTCCGCAAGACTCTACTAAACTCATTTTGATACATCGTGATCAACGAACCTAGGGATCTGATACCAACTTTATCACGACCTAGACCATCGTGATTGGCACCCACACTAATCCTCCGGTGGGAGAACCATAACTACAACCCAACTAACCATGAATATACGCATTTAAAGATACGGAAGCAAGTTTAAATACAGAAATAAAGTAGAGTTCCCATAAACTCTAAAAGTCTAACAAACGATTGCGGAATTAAATGCCTTGAACCTGAAAGTCAATGTACCAAAACTCTAACAAAGAACCATAGTCTAAAGAAATGGGTACAACCCAAGCTAAATATAGGAATATCTAATGAACTAGTCTAAGTCCGAATTAGATGGACTAAACATAAAGAGAACTCAAGGCAGCCCAGAAGAACTGGCTCACCCTTGAATTCGATGACGATCACTGATCTTCTAAACGAGGTATGTCAGTAGCCGCTTGAAGATGCCCTGTACTCAACAAAGAAAGAGCAAGTGCAGTATCAGTACACAACCACAGTGTACTGGTAGAATCACGCGGCTATCCCACTAAGTGCAATATAAGCAAGTCATTACAACATCATAAACATGCATACACCGAACATATACAATATCAATATCATTTCAGGATCAATGTACAATTCCACCTTCTCAACAATATGCATCTGTATAACAAGTCATTGGTCCTCTCATGGAACCATACCCAAACAGTTGGTGTACCGGATAGTGGCACCCGTTCCAATTTAGTGTGTCGGATCGTGACACCCGTTCCAACATTTATATCGGTATGTGACATCCGATCCCAGTTAGTGTGTCAGAACGTGACACCCGCTCTATTCAACATACCACAATCACAATCACAATGTACATTCTCACAATCATATAATTAAGAGGTGATTCATGGCATATAGTTATTCGTTCATACTCATTTACGATTAGTGTGATCAATAATGCAACATTTGCATACATACATGTAATATAATGGAGCAAGAACAAACATATATCACACAACATGAAATCACAACCATCACCTACCTCGAACAAAGCTTGAATCCCCTAAGAAACTTGATTCTTCCCCTTCTGGATTCTTTCCGCTTGTTCTTGGTCTATAAAGAATAATAATAATGCGAGGATCAATAAACAAGACCTAAATACCCGGATTATATTCAATAAAGTAACCCTAGGTCGAACCCTTGATCCCCATACCCAGTTTAGGGTTTCTTCCACCATAAATCTCAGATCAAAACCCTCCCCCATCGATAATTATCCAAGAAACTAAGTTCTACAGATCGAAAAATAGATTCGGGGAGTGAAAACCTTACCTTTAGCCTCAAGAATGGTGAAAAACTATCAAGAAAACACCTGGGTTCGTTCCTTAGCTCTCAGAGTCAAAAATTGTAGAATAAAATATTTTTGGGGTTTATTTCTGACTTTAAGTCGCGTCTGCCCCGCCACAACGGTCCTCACCCCGCCCTGGCGGAAAAATCTCGCCTTGGCGGCTTACACAGAAATAGAGAGTTAAATAAGAGTTCCAAACTCCCAATTGACAACACACCTTCACCCAACGACACTCAGAAAATATTCATTCACGCTAAGACTCTTTTTTGGAGTTTCACTCACCCGAATTCGATTCCGTAAAGTCGTACGGGTTACTTAATGTCTTAGTTATCTGCTCATATGATCAAATTCATAATTTGATCTCCTGTTTGTTACCAGATTTCTTTAGACCTTACTGACTCCGATTTCATCCAAATCTGGACTAGGTTGGGAAATTTCAAGGTACTACCAAAAAGTTTTTCGACTAAATTTTTTCCCGCTAGCTTTTCTATAACGATGGAAACCGGTCGTTACATTTTTATTATGTTCTTAAGGTTGAAACCTTAATTCTTCATGGATACTGAATCTGAAGATTCTTATGATTTTCTTGTTGATTGTCATGAGATACTTCATAAGATGGATAAGGTAGAGTGATTTGGTGTTGAGTTTATGATATACCAGTTCAAGAGAGACGCCAAAATGTGGTGGTGGTCTCATGTTGAGTGCTGACGAGTAAATGCACTACTCATAACTTGGGAAACATTTTATAGCTTTCTTTATGGAGAAGTATATACCCTGAACCTTGAGGAATAGGAGGAGAGATGAGTTCCTGAATATAGAGCAACATAATATATTTGTTGTAGCCTATAAGGCCAAATTTTGTGTTTCATCCAAATATGGTACTCCACTTTGCTTCAGTCAAAAAGAGCAAATTCGTCGCTTTGTGAAGGGATTAAGGTCAGATTTGCAGATTCAAGCTTATAGGGGGTGCTTCAACAAAATCTTCTCAGGAAGTGGTTGATTTTGTGACGGAGGTAGAAGGAGGTGAAGTCAAAAGACTTTGTCAAGGTGACAACATTCAAGAAGTTTTGTAAGGGACGGCTAGATAATGAACACCATTACTTTGGAAAATGCATTTAGTATTGTTGTCATAACATGTATGGGATGCTTAGTAAATGATGAAATTATGTTACGACAATTGAGGTTAGAATCTCTACTACGATTTCCTAGATTGAGTGTATATCAAAGAGGGTCATGATACGACTACTCCAATAGCATCGATGCTTACTTGGTTAAGTTATTAAGTGTGTTACAATTGTGGGAAACCTGGACATATGAGGAGAGATTGTCCCTATCCGCGCATTTTTGACCCCGTGTCGCAGCAGACCAGAGTAGTGGTACCTGCGGTCAGTGGTAATAATGGCAGAAGACATCCATAAGGTGGGAGAGGAGGGAATCAGTGAGGTTGTGGAGGACGAGGAAATGGTAATGCAGGTAGAGGAGCAGTGCAACCAGGCAAGGAGGTTGCCCGTCAAGATGACAGGGCTCAGTTTTATGCCTTTCTGGGCAAGACCGAGGTTGAGGTGTCTGATGCAGTGATCACAGGTACTATTCTTGTCTGTGACCGGATAGCTACTATTTTGTTTGATCCGGGTTCTACCTATTCATATGTCTCAGTTCAGTTTGCCTTGGGATTTGATGCGGTCCGTGATATGCTTGATGCCCTCATCCATGTTTCTACCGTAGTTGGAGAGTCAGTCATATTCACCCATGTATATCGTACTTGTCCTCTCCTGTTTATGAGTTTTCAGACTTGGGCTGATTCGGTTATTCTAGATATGACTGGCTTTGATATAATCTTAGGCATGACTTGGTTGTCCCCCTATAATGTTGTGCTTAATTGTAATGCTAAGTCGGTAACACTAGAGATCCCAGGTAGGGAAACATTAGAGTGGGAAGGGGTGTACAAGCCTGTAACACCTCGTATTCTACGTGTACTAGTCCTATTTATATGATGCTTATAAATTTCCTTGTGGTATAGTTATGGACTCGGTTTCCTATGCAACTAGTGACAATAGAATAGGTTTAAAGTGAACTGTCTGTAGATTTTAATGCGATCCGATTAAGTTGAAATCGAAGGAAGTATTTAAAATTGAGATCATAAGGTGTTATTTGAGTCTAAAATTTAAAGTGACATAGTGTATATAAGTTTTAAGTTAAGTTAAAGGTATTAAGGTCTACAAATAGAATAAAATATTGAGGTGCTTGCTTGACTTAACTAAGCTAGTAGGTGACAAGTAGGTGCACCACCTACTTTGACTTATTGACCAGCCCAAAGGACCAAGTAGGTGTATCACCTACTATGACTTATTGACCAGCCTAAAGGACCAAATAGGTGCATCACCTGCTTTGACTTATTGACCAGTCCAAAGGACCAAGTAGGTGCATCACTTACTAAGACCCTTTTGACCATGTTATTGGGCCAAGTACACTACCACCTACTTGCATTAATCTGGTCCAAGTTGAGTAGAAGAATAAGGGGAAAATAGACAGCCAAGACCCAATATTCTTAAGTCCAAAAAGGCCCAAGTGAAAAGTCCAAGTAGGTGGATCACCTACTTGACAATTTATGGCCCAAAATGAGTGAGAAAGTCGGCCAAAGCAGGTCCCTTTAAAAGGGATTGATATCAACTTTTTCCAACCATTTTTACTTTGACAAAAATCTGATTTCTAGAGCTTTCTCTCTTCTCTCTCTTAGCTTCATACAAAAGTCATTAAATACCATTAGGGTTCTTGAATATTAGGGAGTTAAAGCTATTGGAAGGTTTGTTAAGACAAGTTGAGGAGGACAACCTTCACCTTGAAGAATCCAAGTCTTAGCAAGTGGTAGTTCTGTCCAGCAAGGTAAGCTACTGTAATTTTCTCCCTCTTGTGCTTGAGTTAATTAGGACATTTTTCATGTGATAGTGAGTTAGAAATTATTCCTTTTACATGGTGTAATATTGGGGAGGATGTTCTGGTGATTAGTGCATGTTGGGACAACCATGGAGGGGATTCCTCTTTATATTCAGTTATGAGCTTGTTTGAGCACTTTAAAAGTAATGTTAGCTCTTCAAGTGCTGGTGATCAGAAACCATGATTCATATTGCTTCTGTTACATTATTATGTTTAAGGACTGTTTTATGTATGTTATGATAAAGGATGTGACTGGATGTGCAGGGAAGTTATGGAGACATTACAGGACTTAAATATTGCAGGGAGTTTTGGGGAGGACCTGATATGAAGGTTGTACAGTATATAGACGCGATTAAAGGGAAAGGAAAGGAAAGAAAACATTGGCTAGATAAATTGCATGCTTACTGCTTGGTTACTATTTTGGTGAGATCAAGTAGCTCAAATTGATTGATTAGCTACTAATACTAGTCTTACAACATATTTTATTGTAGATTAGTAATCTGAAGAGAAGGATCTTAAGTCATACTTTTTGAATTATATAGCAAGGTATGTAAAGCTATTCGATTTCCTATTTCTTTGGCATGAATCCAACACTTGTATTACAAAGTAAGCTTTCTAAGTGCCCTTGGTAGTGACTGATCCATAGTGCATCATAAGATCTCCAATGTAGCTAATTATCTCAATCCTACTCCCTAGAGCGTTAAAGTGAGTATTCTAATATGAGTTTATTACTAGATGTTCGTGCTTTCTCTACCAAGTATTAGCATGCAAGGTTTAAATATGTTTCATCATCAAAATGCTAACCCTTGGCACGTATTCCTCTTATATAAATCAAAATGATCCTAGATTACACATGGTACATATGTTATATGTTGGATATACAATATGTCCATATCTTTCCAAGTTGCTTCAATTGTCTACTCCATCATATAAGTCATCTTTTCACATGTTCATATGTTCCCTTTATTGGTTATCAGTCCCATTGTGTTAGACTATAATGTTACCTTACAAGATCCCTACTTGCTCTATTGTACATTTTATATGTTCTTACTTGGAATATGTATCCGTCCCTAAGTAGAATCTGCCCATGTGCTCCCTTGGTTCCACGTCCATGTATACCTTGCATTTGATATTAGTTAGTAAGTATTTGGCTATCATATAGAGTTCAAATCTCTTGGCTGAATGTTAAATGTCTTCAGTTGATATGTGCTTCAATTTGAGATGTCAAAATTCTTGTTGACTCATAGCAGCTCCTAAGTATTACGTTGGTGTCACAATTGCTTCCCATGTCATTGTTATTATATTAAGTCCATATTCATATGTCTCCCACTATGTTTTACTGTCACAAAGCGGAATAACGTTATGACCACCAAAACAACAATCTCAAAGATTAAAGAATCTATGTGAAGCAATCTGTATAATTATGGGTGGCAGCCCAGGGGTAAAAGCCTAGCATGGGCCGATCCCAATTGGTATAGAAGGGTGGCAGCTCAGGGGCGAAAGCCTAGCATGGGTCGATCCCAATTTGTGTAATTACGAGGACAGCATCCCAGGGATTAAAATGCCTAGCATGGGTCATCCACTTCTACCACTGATCAGCTGGTCATTTGTATCACATGCCTTACAAAGATTATAAAGTACAGAAAAGAAAAGAAAAAAATGTAACATACACGATTCCACAAGTATAAGAAACGGTGGTCTCTAATCCTTATCTATTTGTATTTGGTTTTACTTGAGCTCTCATTTTATATAGACGTGTATTATGCCTTACATATTCAGTACATTCTCTCGTACTGACGTCCCTTATTGGGGACGCTACATTTCATGTTGCAGGTACATGTACTCAACTAGTAGATCTCCCCAATAGAAGCACACGATACTCAGCGGTTGTTGGTGAGCTCCAGGTTGATTCGGGACTTTGCCGAGTGTTTACTATGCATATTTTGATAGTTGTACAGTCATGGATTCCAGTAGAGGCTTTGTAGACATTGTAAAGCTATCATCGGTATTCATAGTTTTACCTGTCACATGTATTGGTTCAGCTAGTCGATATGTGTTGTATATGTAGCTTCTCATCGGTAAATATATCTGCATAGTAGTTCACTTTCTCATCAAAGGTCACTTGTAAAGCATGTGTTCATATGGTACTTGTCCGCCTCACCTTGGATTGGGGTGTGACAAAAGTGGTATCAAAGTAGTTCGTCCTAGGGAGTCTACAAAGCCGTGTCTAGTAGAGCCTTACTTATGAATGTGTTGCGCGCCACATTTATAATTAGGGGGCTGCTTGGACATTTAGGAAATGTTACCTTCCTTCATAATCCAGATCGTGCGATAGAGCGAAGTTAAGAAGTCAATTTCCACTTGTACCTGATCATGTTATTCATATTATGCTTACTATGGTTAAGGTTAACGGTAGCTAAAGTGTCAACATGTGACATACATAAAAGGATCTTAAGTTATAATATTTAGACTAGATTGAGCTCATTTTATTCGACCGTCTCACTCCACAAGGTATGTAAAGGCTTTTATGTTATTTGTATCTAAAGTTGCATTTGTACCATTTGTATCACATTGGTTCAATTGAGAAAGGTATAGTATATGCTTAAAAAATGATTGGTTACCTAGTTACATATATGAGTTGTAGCATTTCCAGGCACATCTTCTTAGGAGGATGTAACCAACTCTTGAGTTCTATATTTTCCTCCATATTTGCAGGATCTATTTCTATAGAGGACACTTGTTCTTAGTCTCTGATACACATAAAATTTTCAACGTTACACATGTTCTCGAAATTGATGCTGTTGAATCAGTTTCTTTTAGTTGGAAAAAGGCAGTGGCACAATCTGATAGGTGGATGTATCAGTGCAATAGTGTTACTAGAGATACCCCTAATTGGCTGACAAAGCCCAAATTCTGACCATATATCATCCTGAATATGTTAATATTTGTATGTGCCAACAACCCCGAATAATTACTAACAACATTTGTATTCTTTTCATGGTTATAAAACTTAGGGATAAATGTGCCAATTGCTGCAAATAATATATGTATGGTAGTTCCTATTATGATCTATGTGGTGGCTATAGAGGATTAGTATGTGACTAAAGGGTAAGGTTAACAAAAGGAAAATTGATTGGTTAGACCTAAGTTGTGATTAGTCAGGTTGTACATAGTGGGATTAGGATACATGAAGCTACTAGTTTTGATTAAAAGGTACTTGTTAGATAGGAAGCATGTGAGAATGAAGCTTGAATGACACGGGCCGAATATATACGTAGAGCTTCTAGTTAGAAAGATATGGGATATATCAAATTCCCTAAACATAGGAGTAGGGGTAATATGAGGATGATATAGAGGAGTGAGATAGGTGGTTATGAAAGAGTGATTGCTAAGTGTATGAGGCAAGAAAAAGGTATCAACTCTTCAACTGTAATGAGTTATAATGGCGCACCTGGGAACAACGTTGTGAACCTTTGTTAGACAGAGAAGTCAATTTAGTATTGATTCAAGTCTTGATATTTGGTCTTGATAACACCAAGAAAAAAGAGATGAATAGAAAGGTTACCTAGATAGAAGGTACATGGACCTAGTTCATCCACATCATTAGTACAAAAGAGAAGTAGAGCATTATACACATGTATAGACTTCCATCAAATTGAATAGAGCTACTACAGGATTCATTTAATATATGCCCGCAGTAATTCGTCAATCATAGTCCAGTTAAGGGAGAGGAAAAATTGTTCATATTCTAGTTGTTCTTATTTGCTATCTTGCATGGGAAAAGAGTCGGAGCACCCTCACTTGTTATAAAAAAAGAGGAAATCTATTAGTATGGCCAGACCTATCTAGTTAAGCCCAAAGCGGCTAACTCTAAGACGTTATGAATAATGATATAACTTTATAGGTACCTGACATTTACATGTTATTAGAGTTCATGGTTTATGGTGCATTCAAGCTTCACTATTTATTTTCTATTATGACCTTCAAAAGGCACCAGACATTGAGTGTGATGTAACACAAACTAGTAATGAAGGTAAAGTTGATCTCGGCCTCCTACTCCAAAAGATGAACTATTGAGGATTTTATTTTCTATCTTAACTATAGTATTTATATTGACCTAGAAGGAAGCCAAGTTCCAATAGAAGAACACCTAAGAGAATTCTTAGGAGATTGAAGAGAGTAGATGGGTAAATGAATTGTATGTGCTTTGAGGTGAGTAAGGAGTATGAGCAGAACTATCCCACCCGTGACTTAACGCTTAAGACAGTGTGTTTGACCTTAATATGGTAGAGTGGTTCTATAGGATATCTCATAGTTTCCAATGATGGTTTGTTATATAACTATACACGTTGCATGTTCTATAACTTATCTATTTTTATGTCATTTGCCCTTTGTGGATTACTTTTTCACATGTTACCTAATGGCATAGAATGCTTGCATGCAAGTGTTATCCGCTTCGGAGCACCCTTGTTTATTGCTATATGTTTTGAAGGGTTCCCTACATGTTCTTCATTGCACTGGTTACTTTCCACATGTCACTTATCCATATTTTGTGTGTACTGCAGGCTAATTGATCATTTGCTATGGGAAATATTAGTGCTCGTGGGTTATATGCATCATAAACCATTTCTATATATATTAAATGCCTCGTAGCCTACTTGCTTAAACATTACAGGCCTTATAGCTTTTCTGGTCATGTGTCATGTGCTCACTTGCTCATATTTCATATGTGTACTCATTGACATGTTAGTCCACCTATCCATGCGATATAACGCACTTGCTCAATGTGATTTGTGTTCCGTAGTTCATTTTCTTTTATGTCTACATGTCTTATAGTCTACTTGCTTACATATTATATATATCGTAGCTTTAGTACTCATGCATCATGTGCTCATCTAGTCCATTTCCTACATGCCTTATAGCTCATTCGCTCGCACGCTACCTATAGTTCATATGCGCGCATACACCACGTATTTCTATAGCTTAATGCTTTTATATTATGCGCTCCCTTTTGTGCTAGTCTGCCTATGTGTCATACCCAATGTGACTTATTTATCCGTATTATATTCCCCTCTGTGCTTATTGACTTAAGTTTTGAACATTTTGGGAAAATGTTTCCTTGTATCATGATGTAGTGATGATTTTGACCAGAAAAGGTTGGGCGTATATGTAAATTTTATCACAACCATAGATAAATAACTTAGCATAATGCCTTATTTGAAGGTGCGGCATAAAACTTTAGAGTTTATATTAACAGCTATGCGTTCTTATAAGACTCACCTCTGAAAAGCGTCATAAGATAAGAGAGAAAGGAAAGTAGAGCCCCGATAAGTTAGGCCTATGATTTTATACGTCCGTTCCATATACAAAAAAAATTGGGAGATACTGTAGTTATTCTTGATTGAAGCTAAGCTCAAAAAGTGTAACCTCCATTGAAGTATTGCGGAAGGAATAGAATATAATATAAGATACTTGGGAATAGAAAATGGTAGAGATCCTAAATACCCCTCCTCATTTTAAACATTAACATAAGGATCTGAGATCATGTGGTCCCCTTATATGATCATAAATCCTACTAGAATTTGTTCATTTGATATGCCATTTGCATGTCTTGTGTTTAGGTATATTAAAGTCCTTATTTGTATGAGTTATGTTTGTGTATCTTCAGTGAATTACATGGTCAAAAAAAGGCGTTTAATTTTTCATATTATTATTTCATGAATGCAAGACTTGTCTATACGTGTTTTAGGTTAGTCTATGGATTTTGGATAGTCCTATTTACAATGGGAACTCTCGCAAATCTCTACATGAAATTCAAAGATTAACCGAACTATCAGGTGCACCTATCATTCGAGGACGAATGATCATAAGGGGGGGAGGATGTAACACCCCGTATTCTACGTGTACTAGTTCTATTTATATGATCTTATAAATTTCCTTGTGGTATAGTTATGGACTCGGTTTCCTATGCAACTAGTGACAATAGAATAGGTTTAAAGTGAATTGTCCGTAGATTTTAATGCAATCCGATAAAGTTGAAATCGATGGAAGTATTTAAACTTGAGATCATAAGGTGTTATTTGAGTCTAAAATTTAAAGTGACATAGTGTATATAAGTTTTAAGTTAAGTTAAAGGTATTAAGGTCTAGAAATAGAATAAAATATTGAGGTGCTTTCTTGACTTAACTAAGCTAGTAGGTGACAAGTAGGTGCATCACCTACTTTGACTTATTGACCAGCCCAAAGGACCAAGTAGGTGCATCACCTACTTTGACTTATTGACGAGCCCAAAGGACCAAGTAGGTGCATCACCTGCTTTGACTTATTGACCAGCCCAAATGACCAAGTAGGTGCATCACCTACTAAGACTCTTTTGACCATGTTATTGGGCCAAGTACACTACCACCTACTTGCATTAATCTGGTCCAAGTTGAGTAGAAGAATAAGGGGAAAATGGACAGTCAAGGCCCAATATTCTTAAGTCCAAAAAGGCCCAAGTGAAAATTCCAAGTAGGTGGATCACCTACTTGACAATTTATGGCCAAAAATGAGTGAGAAAGTCGGCCAAACCAGGTCCCTTTAAAAGGGATTGATATCAGCTTTTTCCAACCATTTTTAATTTGACAAAAATCTGAATTCTAAAGCTTTCTCTCTTCTCTCTCTTAGATTCATACAGCAGCCATTAAATACCATTAGGGTTCTTGAATATTAGGGAGTTCAAGCTATTGGAAGGTATAAGTTAAGACAAGTTGAGGAGGACAACCTTCACCTTGAAGAATCCAAGTCTTAGCAAGTGGTAGTTCTGTCCAGTAAGGTAAGCTACTGCAATTTTCTCCCTCTTGTGCTTGAGTTAATTAGGACATTTGGTATGTGATAGTGAGTTGGAAATTATTCCTTTTACATGGTATAATATTGGGGAGGATGTTCTGGTGTTAGTGAATGTTGGGACAGTTATGGAGGGGAGTCCTCTTTAAATTCAGTTATGAGCTTGTTTGAGCACTTTAAAAGTAATGTTAGCTCTTCAAGTGTTGGTGATCAGAAACCATGATTCATATTGCTTCTGTTACATTATTATGTTTAAGGACTGTTTTATGTATGTTATGATAAAGGATGTGACTGGATGTGCGGGGAAGTTATGGAGACGTTAAAGGACTTAAATATTGTAGGGAGTTTTGGGGAGGACCTGATACGAAGGTTGTAAAGTATATAGACGTGATTAAAGGGAAAGGGAAGGAAAGAAAACATTGGCTAGATAAATTGCATGCTTACTGCTTGGTTACTATTTTGGTGAGATCAAGTAGCTCAAATTGATTGATTAGCTACTAATACTAGTCTTACAACATATTTTATTGTAGATTAGTAATCTGAAGAGAAGGATCTTAAGTCATGCGTTTTGAATTATATAGCAAGGTATGTAAAGCTATTCAATTTCCTATTTCTTTGGCATGAATCCAACACTTGTATTACAAAGTAAGCTTTCTAAGTGCCCTTGGTAGTGACTGATCCATAGTGCATCATAAGATCTCCAATGTAGCTAATTATCTCAATCCTACTCCCTAGAGCGTTAAAGTGAGTACTCTAATATGAGTTTATTACTAGATGTACGTGGTTACTCTACCAAGTATTAGCATGCAAGGTTTAAACTTGTTTCATCATCAAAGTGCTAACCCTTGGCACGTATTCCTCTAAAATAAATCAAAATGATCCTAGATTACACATGGTACATATGTTTATATGTTGGATATACAATCTGCCCATATCTTGCCAACTTGCTTCAATTGTCTACTCCATCATATAAGTCATCTTTTCACATGTTCATATGTTCCCTTTATTGGTTATCACTCCCATTGTGTTAGACTATAATGTTACCTCACAAGATTCCTACTTGCTCTATTGCACATTTTATATGTACTTACTTGGAATATGTATCCGTCCCTAAGTTGAATCTGCCCATGTGCTCCCTTGGTTCCATGTCCATGTATACCTTGTATTTGATATTAGTTAGTAAGTATTTGGCTATCATATAGAGTTCAAATCTCTTGGCTGAATGTTAAATGTCTTCAGTTGATATGTACTTCAATTTGAGATGTAAAAATGCTTGCTGAGTCATAGCAGCTCCTAAGTATTACGTTGGTGTCACAATTGCTTCACATGTCATTGTTATTATCTTAAGTCCATATTCATATGTCTCCAACTTATGTTTTACTGTCACAAAGCTGAATAACGCTATGACCACCAAATCACCAATCT
>JAJONR010000563.1:0-60223 GCA_029582245.1 Solanum etuberosum
ATCGTGGACTTGAACCACATAAAATATGACCAAGGACTTGAACTGAGGTTAAGGATAATCGTGGACTTGAACCACATAAAATATGACCAAGGACTTGAACCGAGGTTAAGGTAGCTATGGACTTGAACCAAGGCTGAAAGTGGCGGTGAACTTGAACCACGACGATATATACCAAGGCAAGGACTTGAATCCCGCCCGATGGAGTGAACTAGGGACTTGAACCACGACTAGAGGTGAGTCGGTTAGAAATGGGATCGGCTGTCAATCGAGCGTCACGGGGAGTACCACCAAACCGAGTTCCATCAATAAATCACTCCATCCCGAACCGTATCCAATCAGAATCGTCGAGTACCTTCCAAACCAAGAATTCGAATATATCTGAACCGACGGGAAAAGGAATTATAGATATAAGGTTCAAAGAGCGATGTTACTGCCTGGCTAAGGCCCAGACTATCAAACTCAAGTATGCTATATCAGTCTACAGGGAGCTAAGCCGTTCGAAGCGACGTCGGAGAGGTTTCAAGGCCTAACGGCTCTAAAATACGCAAGTCTATGGCAATCACTAGTCTAAGCCTAGACTAAGGCCAAACATTCTTTCAAATATACACAAAAGCCATAAAAAGGGTGCACCACAAGATACAAATGATCAATTTTTACATTAGACATGCTTCAGTAACCTAGAGTTCCCGAAATTAGAGACTAATTCATGGTTTCTAGAATTTAGCATGCTCAACCACCAATTACCCCCCAAAATCACACAAATCAACATACAAATGCGAAATCATGCGCAATCTAAGGAGAGGGAAGTCGTAGCCTACCTAAAGGCCGACCGCGCGCGCTCCAAATCATGTAGCCGGAGCCTTTCCCTTCTGTACGGCCTCAGAACATTTCCACACTATCAAAAATAGAATCACAACGTTAATACGAGCGTTTTGACACCAAAATCATAATTTTCAGAGTTGGACCCAAAATCGGGCCTAAAATGGGATTGTGGGAGCCGCCATGGGAATCCCAAATTTTACACCGCAAAAAGGGTATAAACGTAATATGGAACTTGTACCCCAAAATGGAGCAAAATTCGAGGATCAGAACGAAAGAAATTTGACCATGCAACGAAAATTCAATTTATGGGGAAAATCAAGAAGAGGGCAGCCCCTTTGGGGCAAAAATTACCTTAAAATGTCAATTTTCACACTTCTCCGAGCACTCCACAGCTAACCCACAATCCACACGAACACCCAACACTTTGAATCACCTATATCGGAGCTCTATAGCTCAAGAAATCAAAACCTCCATTAAAGAGAAGAGTCAAGAGGAGGGCAGCAGCTAAAACCAAGAAAACGCCTCAAATGACGCTTCTCCAGAACATTCCAATCACCCTACCGAGTTCCCACGGAAAAACCACAGAATTTAGAGCTTTGAATCACTCAATTTGGAGCTCTATAGCTCAAGATATCACAATTTGAAAATGAGGGCTGAAAACTGAAATAGGGCTTTTAAAACACGAATCCGGTCGCTAAAACGTCAAAATCTAGTCGTTAAAAGCCAAAAATCTGGTTGCTAAAAAGGCTGCACCAGATTTCAGCTTTTCCTATTTTTTAAAGTCTTCGACGGGGTACTCGAAATTCGTTCAGAATCCCGTGCGCGCAAAAGAACTATGCTACCCCACTAAATTCGATATTTTGGACTCAATGGCGTAGTTAGAATTCCCATACGTGGTCATTTTGACTGAAAGTGGGTCCCACACCCAAATATTATTTTTAACCAAATTCCACAACGGGCCTCGGGATTAAACCAGAAGCCTCGGGAAGCAAACGAAGGGTCATTCTAGACCAAACTCGACATTCTGGAACTAACCGCGCTGACAGAATTTTCATCCGAGCGTGTTTTTCAAGATTGTTGACTAAAGTCAACCTTAGGCCAAATTTCGAAGGCTAAAACTCCAAATGGTCCCAAACTCGCACTGAAGGCCTCAGGACTCGTTCCGACCATGACTCTAACCTAATTTGGCCATTCTGGAGCTGATGAAACCGTCAGAATTCCGTACTGAGGTCGTTAACCTGATACTTTGACTAAGGTCAACTTTTCAAGGTTCAAAAGCTCCAAAATAGGGAAACGGGCCTAAACCACAAACGAACAACCAGGCGACTGAACAGTCAGTGCCAACAAGTCATAAATTACTTGGGGTCGCTATAGGAATGCTCTAAACACCGAAATGAATGTATTAACTCAAAAGTGACCTGGAGGGTCATTACAACATCCACTACTAAAAGAACTTTCCTCCATGAAAGTAAAAGTCAAGAAGTACCTGAAGGCTCAAATAAGCCGGGGAACTGCTCCCGCTCCTCTCGCTCGGTCTCCCAAGTGGCCTCCTCGATTGGATGGTGCCTCCAACAGACTTTAACCATAAGAATGGCTCTGGATCGCAACTGCCTCACAACTCTGTCTAAGATGGCAACTGGTTCTCAATATAGGTCCGACGATCATCAAACTCAACGACATCATTCTGGAGCACATGGGACTCGTCTGGAACATACCGGTGCAACATCGAAACATGGAATACGGGATGGATAGATGAGAATGCTGGAGGCAAAGCTAACTCATAGGCAACCTCACCAACTGTCCTCAAAATCTCAAAAGGCCCGATATGTCTGGGGCTAAGCTTGTCCCGCCTCCCAAATATCATCACGCCCTTCATGGGCGATACTCGAAGGAATACTCTATCACCAACGACAAATCTCAACGGCAGACGCCTATGATCTGCGTAACTCTGGTGTCTACTCTGAGCTGTCCTGAGCCTATCCTGAATCACCCTCACATGATCTAAGGCCTCCTGAAACAAGTCTGTGCGGCATGGCCTAGGCTCCGTAGACTCAAACCAACCAAGCAGAGAGCGACAACGCCTATCATATAAGGCCTCGAATGGGGCAATCTGAATACTAAAGTGGTAGTTGTTGTACGCAAACTCCGCCAAGGGAAAAAACTTGTCCCACTGACCTCCAAAGTACATGACACAGGCCTGCAGCATATCCTCAAGGAACTAAATAGTGTGCTCCGACTGACCATCAGTCTGCGGATGAAATATTGTGCTAAGGTCGACACGAGTGCCCAACTCCTCCTAAAAGACCCTCCAAAAGTTGGAAGTAAACTGTGAACCCCGGTCTGAAATGATAGAAACAGGCACATCATGAAGATGAACCACCATCCAAATGTAGATAAAAGCCAATCTCTCGGAAATGAAGGAAGTATGAACGGGGAGGAAGTGTGCTGACTTGGTCAATCGATCCATGATGGCCCAAATGCTGCCAACACCCCTGGAAGTCCTAGGCAAACCCACAACGAAGTCTATGGTGATACGCTCCCAGTTCCACTCCGGAATGGGTAATCTCTGAAACTCACCACCAGGCCTCAAATGCTCGGCCTTCACCTGCTGGCAACACAAGCAACGGGACACATAGTCTGAGATATCTCTCCTCATACCGCTCCACCAGTAATGCTGCCTCAAGTCACGATACATCTTAGCGGTTCCTGGATGGATGGAATATATGGAATCATGGGACTCGCTAAGGATCAACTAAATCAAACCCTCAACTCTCAGAACACACAATCGGGTGGCAAACCTCAACAACCCATCTGAATCTAAAGTAGTCGGCCCAGCATCACCTTCCAATACTCTATCTCTGAGTGCCACCAAAGACTCATCCTCGAACTGTCACCCACGGATCCGATCTAACAGAGATGACTGAACCCCCACATGAGCTAACACCCGTCTGGAATCTGAAAGATCAAGTTGGATCATCTGGTTGGCTAAGGACTGGATGTCCAAAGCCAAGGGTCGCTCCAAAAGAGAAAGGAAGGCTAGACTACCCATACTCACTGCCTTCCGACTCAAGGCGTTCGCTACTACATTCCCCTTGCCCGGATGGTAGAGAATAGAGAGGTCATAGTCCTTCAGGAGCTCAATCCAATGGCGCTACCTCGAATTAAGATCCCTCTTGCTCATAATGTACTGAAGGCTCCGGTGATCAGTGTAGATCTCACAACACAGTCCATATAGGCAGTGCCTCTAAATCTTAAACGCAAAAACTACCACCGCCGACTCTAAGTCATGAATGGGGTAGTTGTGCTCATCCATCTTAAGTTGCCTCGACGCAGAAGCAATAACACGGCCCTGCTGCATCAAAACACAATCCAAACCAACGTCGGATGTGTCACAATAAACCGTGAATACCTCACCCTCAACTGGAAGATTCAATATAGGAGCAGTAGTAAGCAACTCCTTGAGCCTCAGAAAGCTCCTCTCACACTCCTCTGACCACTCAAAGGGAACATCCTGGCGAGTCAACCGAATCAAAGGTGTTGCTATAGTAGAAAAATCAACGAAATACCTGTAGTACCCTGCCAATCCGACGAAGCTACGAATCTCAGTCACAGAGGTGGGCCCGGCCCAGTCACGGATAGCCTCAATCTTCGTCGGATCCACCATAATACCATCCTTTGACACCACGTTCCCCAAGAATGCTACAGACTCAAGCCAAAACTTGCACTTTGAGAACTTGGCATAAAACCGATGATCTCTCAAAGTAAGGAGCACTATCCTCAAATGTTGCTCATGTTCACTCCGAGTCTGTGAGTATACCAATATATCGTCTATGAAGACTATAACAAATGAGTCAAGGTACGGCCTGAATACACGAGTCATCAAGTCCATAAAGGCAGCAGGGGCATTAGTCAACCCAAAATACATCACTAGGAACTCACAATGGCCGTGAAGAGTCCTAAATAGGTTCTTAGGGATGTCCGCGGCCCTAATCCTCAACTGGTAGTAACCGGATCTCAGATCGATCTTAGAAAACACCTCGGCACCCTGAAGCTGGTAAAATAGGTCATCAATGCGAGGCATGGG
Source organism: Solanum etuberosum (assembly GCA_029582245.1). Taxonomy (NCBI): domain Eukaryota; kingdom Viridiplantae; phylum Streptophyta; class Magnoliopsida; order Solanales; family Solanaceae; genus Solanum; species Solanum etuberosum. The sequence continues at coordinate 4,907 of JAJONR010000563.1, forward strand.
GTAACGGTTCTTCACCGTCACCTTGTTCAACTTCCTGTAATCAATACACATCCGCATAGTACCATCCTTCTTCTTCACAAATAGGACTGGGGCACCCCAAGGCGATACACTAGGCCAAATGAATCCCTTGCCCAAGAGATCCTGAAGCTGAACACTGAGCTCCTTCAGCTCTGCAGGGGCCATACGGTACGGTGAGATAGAAATATGATGAGTACCCAGCTCCAAGTCAATGGAGAAATCAATATCACGATCTGGGGGTAGGCCAGGCAGGTTGGCAGGAAAGATATCATCTAACTCTCGGACTACAGGAACTGAATCAATCATAGGGCCCTCCCTACTAATATCTCTAACATAAGCCAAACATCCGCTAGCAACTAACCTCCGAGTCTAAATGCAAGAAATCACCCCAACAGGCGTGTTACTACAAGAGCCCTGCCACATCACCGACGGAATACCAGGCATGGCTAAGGTAACAGTCTTGGCATAGCAATCCAAAACTGCTCGGTGAGGGGATAACCAGTCCATGCCCAGAATCATGTTGAAATCCAACATATCAAGTAAAATAAGATCAGCCAGAGTGTCTCGCCTCTGAATAGTCACCAAACAAGATCTAAAGATCATCCACTACTAAAGAATCATCTACCGGGGTCAAAATGCGTAACGGCACTGCTAAGGGCTTAGGGGTCATACTCAATCGAGGAGCGCAATAAACAGAAACATAAGAATAACTGGAGCCTGGAAAAAATAAAGTTGAGGCGGGCTGATGACATAAAAGTATCGTACCTGTAATCACATCGTCTGAACCCTCCGCCTCTACTCTAGCTGGAGCTGCATAAAAGTGACCATGGGTGCCTCTACCCCGTGCATCAACTTTTTCACCTGTACTGCCTCCCCCGGGACCTCCCCGTACATCCTGATGACAACCCCGACGATCCTGATCCTAACCTCCTCTAGCTGGAGGTGTTGTTGCTAGTGCGGGTCTAGTTGGCGGTGGAGCTGCTGCTAGAGCTAGGGCTGGAGCCTGCTGCTGTATTCCTCCTATGGCCGCTAAAATATGGGTGATTATCACCTGTAGGTCAGGAGCGGCGGCTGGTGCGGGTGGTGGCTGGGCTGGTCTCGCTCCCACCAGCTGAGGAGGAACATGATCTACCTGAGGCTCCGCCTCCAGCTCCTGAGTCCTCTCTCTATCTTGGGCTGGTGCTGCAGCCCTGCCTCGACCTCTAGGTCGGCCTCTACCCCTGGAAGTCACAAGTACAGAGCTACTAACAAAACTATATATAAATAAAAGATCCCTCCCAGAACCTGGAAGTCACAAGTACAGAGCTACTAACAAAATGAGTACAAGTCCCAAAAGTGGACCACAAAAACAAGATTGTCTTAAAAAGCAAAAGACAAGTCAATACATAAATACAGAAGGAGACGGGCAAATACAAGGTGTTATGTGCTCACCTCTCCTCCTAATATGACTGAAGCTAGCTCGAAATCAACGCTGATAGCTGGTGCTCAGACCTGCATCACGAAAACAGATGAAGAGTGTAGTATGAGTACCAAAATAACAGGTACCCAGTAGGCATCAAAGGCCGACTGAACAAGAAAAGCAAATGTAATAGGAAATGAGAGAATCTAACATACGACCAGAAATAAGCAGGAGGGAACATCTAATAGGTATGTACACGAGCGTACTCACACAGAAAGAGAATGAAAGTAGCTAACTAAATCCGACCGGCACCCATAAACCCGCGGGTACACTCGTGCACAATATGAAAGTAAAACCTGAACGGAATCCCATAAGACCGACAGGTGCAAAGAAGGGAGAGTTGAAATAAAGTAAGAGGATCTGATGAAGTTTCCAAGATTACCACAACTTTCCAGACTTGAAGCGAACTAATCCATGTGCCCGAAGCTTACCCAAAGCTAATAGGGAAATAAGGACTTGAACCGAATGAAGATGAAGGATCAAGGACTTGAACTGAGATTTAGAGTAACCGAGGACTTGAAAAAAGGCTAATGATAATTGTGGACTTGAACCACATAAAATATGACCAAGGACTTGAACCGAGGTTAAGGATAATCGTGGACTTGAACCACATAAAATATGACCAAGGACTTGAACCGAGGTTAAGGTAGCTATTGACTTGAACCAAGGCTAATAGTGGCAGCGGACTTGAACCACAATGATATATACCAAGGCAGGGACTTGAACCCCACCCAGTGGAGTGAACTGGGGACTTGAACCACGAGTAGAGGCGAGTCGGTTAGAAATAGGAGTGTCACGGGGAGTACCCCCAAACTGAGTGCTATCAAGAATTATGGATATAAGGTTCCAAGAGCGATGTTACTACCTGGCTATGGCCCAGACTATCAAACTCAAGTCTACTATATCAGTCTACAGGGAGCTAAGCCATCTGATGCGAAGTCGGAGAGCTTTCAAGGCCTAACGGCTCTAAAATACGCAAGTCTATGGCAATCACTAGTCTAAGACTAGAATAAGGCCAAACATTCTTTCAAATATACACACAAGCCATAAAAAGGGCGCACCACAAGGTACAGATTATCAATAATTACATTAGACATGCTTCAGTAACCCGGAGTACCCGAAATTATAGCCTAAGTCATGGTTTCTAGGAATTTAGCATGCTCAACCACTAATTACCCCCAAAATCACACAAATCAACATACAAATGCTAAATCATGCTCAATGTAAGGAGAGGGAAGCCGTAGCCTACCTGTAGGACGACCGCGCGCGCTCCAAATTACGTAGCCGGAGCATTTCCCTTCCTACAGCCTTAGAATGCTGTCACGCTATCAAAAATAGAATCACAACGTTAATACGAGCGTTTTGATACCAAAATCATAAATTTCGAAGTTTGACCCAAAATCGAGCCTAAAATGGGATTGTGGGACCCGTGATGGGAATCCTGAATTTAACACCGCAAAAATGGTATACACGCAATATGGAACTTGTACCCCAAAATGGGGCACAATTCGAGGATCGGAACAAAAGAAATTTGACCAAGTAACGAAAATTCGATTTATGGGGAAATCAAGAAGAGGGCAGCCCCTTTGGGGTAAAAATTACCTCAAAACATCGATCTTCACACTTTTTCGAGCACTCCACAGAAAACCCACAATCCACACGAACACCCAACACTTTGAATCACCTATATCGGAGCTCTATAGCTCAAGAAATCAAAACCTCCATTAAAGAGAAGAGTCAAGAGGAGGACAGCAGCTAAAACCAAGAAAATTCCTCAAACGAAGCTTCCCCAGCATATTCCGATCATACCACTGTGTTCCCACGGAAAACCCACACAATTTAGAGCTTTGAATCACTCAATTTGGAGCTCTATAGCTCAAGATATCACAATTTGAAAATGAGGGCTGAAAGCTTAAATGAGGCTTTTAAAAGACGAATCTGGTCGCTAAAAAGTCAAATTCTGGTCGTTAAAAGCCCAAAATCTAATCGCTAAAAGGGTTGCACCAGATTTAAGTTTTTCCTATTTTTTAAAGTCTCTGACGGGGTGCTCGGAATTTGTTCGGAATACCATGCGCGCAAACGGACTACGCTACCCCACTAAATTCGACGTTCCGGATTCAATGACTCAGTCAGAATTCCCATACGAGGTCATTTTGACTGAAAGCAGGTCCGACACCCAAATGCCAGTTTTAGCCAAATTCCACAACGGGCCTCGGGATTAGACCGAAAGCCTGGGGAAGTGAACGAAGGGTTGTTCTAGACCAAACTTGACATTCCGGAACTAACTGTACTGACATAATTTTCATCCGAGTGCGCTTCCCAAGAATCTTGAACAAAGTCAACCTTAGGCCAAATTTTAAAGGCTAAAATGCCAAATGGTCCCAAACTCGCACCGAAGGCCTCGGGACTCGTTCCGACAATGCTTCTAGCCTAATTTGGCCATTCTGGAGCTGATAGAACCGTCAGAATTCCGTCCTGAGGTCGTTAACTTGATATTTTGACTAAAGTCAACTTTCCAAGGTTCAAAAGCTCCAAAACAGGGAAACGGGCCTAAAACCCAAACAAACGACCAGGAGACTGAACAATCTATGCAAGCAAGTCATAAATGACTTGGGGTTACTATAGGAATGCTCTAAATATCAAAATGAATGCATTAACTCAAAAATGATCTGGAGGGTCATTACAAAAGAGATTTTTTGGCCAAATTTTTGGAAAATATAAATTTCCCAAATTATAGGGTTGTATGAGAGTTCGATTAGAGAGTTGAACAGCTGAGTTCATGAGAAAGTTTTCAGACAGAACATTCTACTTTTTAGAACACTTTTTCTAGTCTTCTTGGGTTTTACAATTTGGATGTTGAATTCGATAATTGAAGTTAAATCCAAAGTGGTTTTACTCTTAATTGCTTGATTTCAATATACCCATGGTTTACTTTCAGGGAAGGTATATTTTCTTTACTTTTTGTGATGGGTGACTAAAACCCCAAGATCTAGGGGTGCTATATTGAGTTTGGTGTTAATTTAATGTAGTGGGTATTGTACTATGCTCTGTTTTGTTGTTGTACTTGCATGAATTTGGTCTAATTATCATGGGGTTAACTTAAGGGTTAAGGTTGCAAACTTAATTCCTATTTTCAATCTCCGGTTGATGCTCGAAAGAGATTAATTAGAGTGGGTACTTAGTTCATTACTAGAAATTTAGGATTGATGTCTTTCACTTGCTTGAAAGAAGGGTTATGGGTTGGATCTATTTGCCCTATTCTTAAAAGAGGGAATAGAGTAAGGTATTAGGTCGTTAAGAACTTGCATTAGATGAGAACGAAAGGAGATTCTAGGCTCAAATACATTGAGATCGAAAGATGATTAGCAGCATTGAAGATGACTTAGCCTATTCATGTATGTATATCACTATAGAGCAGCACATATACTCCTATATGCTACTGATATGCAATCCCCACACCCCTAAATTGCTTGTTAATTCTTGATTTCGTTTAAATCATAGTTTAATTGAGATAATTGCTAATAAACACTTTATATTAAGTTCGTGGTACCAATAACCCAATTGTTATCAGTATTCCAAATGAGATGAATTATAATTTCAATCTCTCAAAAAAGAATTCTCCACGGTATATCATTTCCTGTGAGATTCGACCCCGACTCTTTGTTTGGTTTTTACTTACTATAATCGCTCAATTTTTAAATTAGTTTTGAATGGTGATTTTAGTGTTATTAAAAATGGTACCGCTGTCGGGGAGCTGTAGTTGAGAATTCTAATTGAGAAAGTAATTTGAATTTTATTTATTTGTAGTAGAGTTGTTGTTTTGTGTTGTTGTTAGCTGATACGCAGGTTGACAAGATGAGTGACCATGGGAGTGACAATGATAGTCACTATGGTCAAAATAGTAATATGGATGACTTGAATGACATGCCCATTAATGTCATTCAAAGCACGGGATCACTCCAAATACCTCTTAGAACCTGGAGGACAGTGTTTCTGATCACCAGAACTATGATCCAATTTCTCCAGATGAAAGGAATTTTTGGGGTTCTATCTCATGAGGATCCCCACGAGCACCTTAGAAATTTCAAGGAGGTGAGTGGACCCTTTATGTTCAAGAATATCTCCCAAGAATCCGTGAGGTTGAGACTCTTTAGGTTCTCTATAACATGAGAAGCTACAAGATGGTTGACAGAGTTGCCGGATGATTCTTAAAGAAGTATCTCATAGTGTTCAAAGGTTTTAAAGATGATGCTAGCGTGCATTGACTATGATGTCATAAATTATGTTTTCCAACTATCTCATATGGTGTTTTAGCTTCTTAAATTGCATGTCAGGAAATGAAATGTCTCTTTTAGCATGTTTTAAATATTTTATGCATGGCTATCATACTTGGTGCATTATTTTGTACTAACGCATACTCTTGCCTACATTGTTACCAAATATAGGGTCCGACAGTCAGGGTCGTCAGTTTTGTTGCTAGAAGATGACTTGAGATATCCCGAGCTATGGTGAGTCCTCATGCTTCGAGGATGGAGTTTTATTGTATTCAGTTTCTTTCATGTATTTCACTTTTGAACATGATGTATGGGCTAGGCATAATTTCATTCTATTGTAATAGATGGCTATGATGAGACAAAGTGTCTTGACTTCCGTATTTCTTTATAAAAACTTTTGGGACTTGAAATGTTGTTTTACTCTTATTGTTCTATTTCTTATGTTATGAGGACTAAGTGGCTTGTATTGAGCCCTTCGGGGTTCTATACGCCATATTACATCTAAGGGGTACCCCTGGATCGTGACATTTTGTAAGGGTTTAGGGTTTCTTAGGGTTTTTAGGGTTTATTATGGCTTAGGGTTTATGGTTTAGATTTTATACCCTAAGGTTTAGGGCCCTAAGGTATAGGGTTTTCGCTGTAGTCCTTAATGTTTAGGGTTTTTTAGGGTTTAGGATTTAAGCCATAAGGTTTAGGGTATACAATTTAGGTCCTACGGTTGAGGGTTTAAATTTTAGGGTTTTTGAGGGTTTTTTAGGTTTAGTGTTTTTTTAGGGCTTAGGGCTTTGGTTCTTTAGGTTTAGGGGTTTTTTAGGTTTTATTTAGGGGGTTTTAGGGTTTTTTAGCTTTAGGGTTTTTAGGGGTTTTTATGATGTTTTAGGATCTTTTAGGATTTAGGGATTCTTAGGGGTTTTTTAGGGGTTTGTTTTAGGGTTTCTTGGGTTTTCATAGGTTTTTGGGTTTAATGTTTAGATTTTGGGCCCTAACGTTTAGGGTTTATGATTTAGGATTTATGGTTTAAGCCCTAAGGTATAGGGTTTAGGGTATAGTCCTTAATATATAGGTCCAACGATTTACGGTTTTTTGGATTTTAAGGGTTTATTTTAAGGTTTTTATGCATTTTAAGGTTTTTCGGGTTTTTTAGGGTTTAGGGTTTCTTAGATTTTGTGTTTCTTAGGGCTTACATTTTTTGGTTTAGATTTAGGGTTTTGGGGTTAAGCCCTAAGGTATAGGCTTTACAATATAGTCCTTAAAGTTTAGGTCCTACGGTTTAGGGTTTAAAGTTAAGGGTTTTTTTAGGGTTTTTTACTGTTTTTTAGAGCTTAAAGTTTAGGGTTTTACGTTTTGGGTATTTTTTTAGGGTTTTTTTAGGTTTAGGGTTTTTTATTAGGTTTTAGGGCTTTGGGTTCTTTAGGTATAGGGGTTTTAAAGTTTTCTTTAGGGTGTTTTTAGGATTTAGGGGTTTTAAGAGTTTTTAGAGTTATTTGAGTGTTTAGGGTTTCTTATGGTTTTTTAGGATTTAGAGTTTAGGGTTTCTTTGGGTTTCTTAGGGTTTAAGGTTTAGATTTAAGGCTCTAAGGTTTAGGGTTTGGGCCCTAAAATTAAGGCTTTAGGGTTTAAGCCCTAAGGTATAGGGGGTTTAGGGTATAGTCCTTAATGTTTAAGCCTTACGGTGTAGGGTTTTTTTTGGGTTTAGGATTTAGGCCCTAAGGTTTGGGGTATAGAGTTTAGGTCCTATGGTTTAGGGTTTTTAATGGTTTTTTTTTTGTGTTTTTTGGGTTTTGAGGGTTTTTTTCAGGGTTTAAAATTTAGGGTTTTTAGGTTTAGGTTTTTTTAGGGTTTATAGTTTAGGGATTTGGGTTCTGTAGTTTTAGAGGTTTTCATTAGGGTGTTTTTAGGTTTAGTTTTTAGGGGTTTTAGGGTTTTTTTAGGGTTCAGGGTTCCTTAGGTAATTTTTGGGTTGCCCTATGGTTTAGGGTATGGAGTTTAGGTCCAATTATTTAGGATTTATAGTTTCGGGTTTTCAGGGGTTTTTAGGGTCTTCTAGGGGTTTTTTAGGGTTTAAAGTTTAGGGTTTTTTAGGTTTAGTTTTTTTTTAAGGGTTTAGGGTTTAGGGGTTTTTAAGGTTTTCTTTAGGGTTTTTTTAGGAGTTTAGGGTTTCTTAGGGCTTAGAATTTAGGGTTTAGATTTTAGGCCCAAAGGTTTAGGGTTTAGTCCTAATGTATAGGGTTTACGATTTAGGGTTTAGGGTTTAAACCCTAGGGTATAGGGTTTCGGGTAAAGTCCTTAAGGTTTAGGCCCTATAGTTTAGGGGTTTTTTGGGGTTTAGTATTTAGGCCCTAAGGTTTAGGGTATAGAGTTTAGGGTTTAAAGTTTAGGGTTTTTTAGGTTTAGGAATTTTATTATGTCTTTAAGGTTAAGGGCGTTGGGTTCTTTAGGTTTAGGGGTTTAGAGGTTTTCTTTAGGGTTTTCTTAGATTTAGTGTTTTTTTAGGTTTAGGTTTTTTTTAGGGTTTTTTTTGTGTTTTTTACTGTTTTTTTTGTGTTTTTAGGGTTTTTAAAAGGTTTTTATGGGTTTGGCCTTTCATAGGATATTTTGGAGTTTCTTAGGATTTAAGGTTTCTTAGCGCTTACGGTTTAGAGTTTAGATTTTTAAGGCCCTAAGGTTTAGAGTTTAGGCCCTTAAGTTTAGGGTTTACGATTTAGGGTTAAGGGTATTGCCCTTAAGGTTTTGTCCCCATGGTTTAGGATTTATGTCGTAAGGTTTAGGGTATAAAGTTTAAGTCCTATGGTTTAGGGTTTTTTAGGGTTTCTTTAACTGTTTTTAGTATTATTATTTTCTTGGTTTTTAGGGTTTAAAGTTAAGGGTTTTTAAGGTTTAGGGTTTATGGTTTAGGGCTTCGGGTTCTTTACGATTAGGGTTTTTAAGGATTTGGATTTTCTTTTACTGTTTTTAGAATTATTTTTTGGGGTTTTTTTTAGTGTTTAAAGTTAAGGGTTTTTAAGGTTTAGGGTTTATGGTTTAGGGCTTCGGGTTCTTTAGGATTAGGATTTTTAAGGTTTTCTTTAGGGTGTTTTTAGGGTATTTTAGGTTTAGGATTTTAAAGGTGTTTTTGGGGTTTTTTAAAGGTTTTTTTTTAGTGATTTTAGGGTTTAGGGTTTTTGGTAATTTAGGGTTTAACGTTTACCGTTTAGTGTTTAGGATTTAGCATTTAGGGTTTTTTGTGGTTTAAGGTTTAGGGATATTTTTTTTTAAGGGTTTGTTGTGTTTTATTAGGGTTTAGTGTATAGCGTTTAGGTCCTATGGTTTAGGGTTTTTATGTTTTTTTAATGTTTTTTTAGGGTTTTTAGTATTTAAAGTTCTGGGTTTTTTAGGTTTATGTTTTTTTCAGGGTTTAGGGTTTAGGGCTTTGGGTTCTTTAGGTTTTGGTGTTTTAAGGTTTCTTTAGTGTGTTTTTTAGGTTTAGGGTTTTTTTATGGTTTAGTGTTTCTTGGGGGTTTTTTAGGGTTTTTTGGGATTTCTTACGGTTAAGGGTTTCTTAGGGCTTAGGATTTAGATTTTAGGCCCTAATGTTTAGGGTAGAAGCCTTAATGTTTAGGGTTTACGATTTAGGATTAAGGGTTTAAGCCCTAAGATATAAGGTTTAGCGTACAGTCCTGAAGGTTTAGGTCATACACTTTAGGTTTTTTTTAGGGTTTAGGATTTAGGCCGTAAGGTTTAGGGTATACTGTTTAAGTCCTATGGTTTGGGGCTTTTTAGGGTTTTTAGTGTTTTTTAAAGGTTTTAGGGTTTTTTTAGGGGTTAAAGTTTAGGGTTTGTTAGGTTTAAGGTTTAATTTTAGGGTTTATGGTTTAGGGCTTTGGGTTTTTTACGTTTAGGGATCTTTATGATTTTATTTAGGGTGTTCTTTGTTTTTTTTTAGGGGTTTTAAAGGTTTTGTACGGGTTTTTTAGGGTCTAGGGTTTCTTAAGGCTTAAGATTTAAGGTTTAGATTTTAGGCCCTAAGCTTTAGGGTTTAAGCCCTAAAGTTTAGGGTTTATGACTTAGGTTTTAAGCCCTAAGGTATAGGGTTTAGGGTATAGTCCTTACGGTTTAGGCCCTACAGTTTACTGTTTTTTTAGGGTTTGGGATTTAGGCCCTAAGGTTTAGGGTATAGAGTTTAGGTCCAACAGTTTAGGATTTATAGTTTTTGGTTTTAAGGGGTTTTTAGGGTCTTTTAGGGATTTTTTAGTGTTTATAATTTAGGGTTATTTAGGTTTAGATATTTTTTAAGGGTTTAGGGTTTTTTTAAAGTTTTGTTTAGGGTGTTTTTAGGGCTTTTTAGGGTTAGGGTTGTTGAAGAATTTTTTAGGTTGTTTTTAAGGTTTAGGGTTTCATAAGGCCTTTTTAGGGTAATTTTTAGGATTTAGGGTTTCATGGTTTTTTTTAGAGTTTAGAGTTTCTTAGGGCATAAGGTTTAGGGTTTAGATTTGAGGCCCTAAACTGTAGGGTTTAGGACTTAAGGTTTATAATTTTGGGCTTAGGGTTTAAGCCCTAAGGTATGGGATTTAGGGTATATAGTCCTTAAGGTTTAGGCCCTACAGTTTAGGATTTTTTTAGGGTTTAGGATTTAGGCCCTAAAGTTTAGGGTATAGAGTTTAGGTCCTACAGTTTAAAGGTTTTTTAGAGTATTTTAGGGGTAAAAGTTTAGGATTTTTTAGGTTTAGTGTTTTTTTAGAGTGTAGGGTTTAGTGCTTTTTGTTTGTTAGGTTTAGGATTTTCGGTTATTTTTATGGTTTTACGATTTTAAGGTATTTTTAGGGTTTGGGGTTTCTTAGGGTTTAGATTTTAGGCCCTAAGGTTTTTGGTTTTCGATTTAAGGTTTAGGGTTTAAGCCCTAAGGTATAGGGTTTAAGGTATAGTCCTTAAGGTTTAGGACCTATTGTTTACCGTTTTTTTAGGGTTTATGATTTTTTTAGGGTTAAGGATTTAGGCCCTTTTGTTTAGGGTATAGAGTTTAGGTCTTACAGTTTAGGGTTTAAATTTAGGGTTTTTTAAAGGTTTTTTTAGGGTTTAAAGTTTTGGGTTTATTAGGTTTATGGGGTTTTAGGGTTTAGGGTGTAAGTCTTTGGGTTCTTTAGTTTTGGGGATTTAAGATTTACTTTAGGGTGTTTTTTGGGTTTTTTATGTTTAGGGTTTTATGGGGTTTTAAGGGGTTTTATGGGTTTTTTAGGGTATAGGGTTTCTTAGGGATTTTTTAGGGTTTAAGATTTTTTTGGGTTTAGGGTTTCTTGGGGTTTCTTAGGGCTTAAGGTTTAGGGAATATATTTTAGGCCCTAAGGTTGAGGGTTTACGATTTAGGGTTTAAGATTTAAGCCCTAACTTATAGGTTTTATGGTATAGTTCTTAAGGTTTAGGCCTTACAGTTTAGGGGTTTTTAGGCTTTAGGATTTAAGCCCTAAGGTTTAAGGTATAGAGTTTGGGTCCTATGATTTAGGGTTTCAAGTTTAGGGATTTTTAGGGGTTTTAAGGGTTTTTAGGGTATTTTATGGTTTAAAGTTTAGGATTTTTTAGGTTTAGGGTTTTCATTAGGGTTTAAGGTATAGGGTTTTTTAAGGTTTAGGGGTTTTTAGGGTTTTCTTTAGGATATTTTTAGGGTTTTTTTGGTTTAGGTTGTTGTTAGGGTTTTTGTAAGGGTTTAGGGTTTCTTAGGGTTTTTTAGGATTTAGGGTGTATTATGGCTTAGGGTTTATGGTTTAGATTTTATACCCTAAGGTTTAAGGTTTATGATTTAGGGTTTAGGGTTTAGGGTTTAAGCCCTAAGGTATAGGGCTTAGGCTACAGTGCTGAAGGTTTAGGGGTTTTTAGGGTTTTGGATTTAAGCCATAAAGTTTATGGTATACAATTTAGGTCCTACGGTTTAGGGTTTAAATTTTTAGGATTTTTGAGGGTTTTGAATGTTTTTAGGGTTTTTAAGGGTTTAATGTTTAGGGTTTTTTAGGTTTAGTGTATTTTAGGGATTAGGGCTTTGCTTCTTTAGGTTTAGGGGTTTTTTAGGTTTTCTTTAGGTGTTTTTTAGGTTTAGGGTTTTTAGGGAGTTTTATGGTGTTTTAGTATATTTTTTTTGGATTTAAGGTTTCTTAGGGGTTTGTTTTAGGGTTTCTTGGGTTTTCATAGGTTTTAGGGTTTAGTGTTTAGATTTTGGGCCCTAAGGTTTAGGGTTTACAATTTAGGGTTTATGGTTTAAGCCCTAAGGTATAGGGTTTAGGGTATAGTCCTTAATATTTAGGTCCAACGGTTTGGGGTTTTTTTTGGGGATTTAAGGGTCTATTTTAAGGTTTTTATGTGTTTTTAAAGGTTTTTAGGGGTTTTTAGGGTTTAGGGTTTCTTAGGTTTTGTGTTTCTTAGGGCTTACGGTTTTTGGTTTAGATTTAGGGTTTACGATTCAGGGTTTTGGGTTTAAGCCCAAAGGTATAGGTTTTAGGACATAGTCCTTAATGTTTATGTCCTTCAGTTTAGGGTTTAAAGTTATGGGCTTTTTAGGATTCTTTTAGTGTTTTTTAGAGCTTAAAGTTTAGCGTTTTAGGTTTTGGGTATTTTTAGGTTTTTTTAGGGTTAGGGTTTTTTATTAGCTTTTTGGGCTTTGGGTTCTTTAGGTTTAGGGGTTTTTAAAGTTTTCTTTAGGGTGTTTTTAGGATTTAGGGGTTTTAATGGTTTTTAGTGTTATTTTAGTGTTTAGGGTTTGTTATGGTTTTTTAGGGTTTGGGGCTTCTTAGGGTTTAGGGTTTCTTAGGGTTTAGGGTTTAAGGTTTAGATTTAAGGCTCTAAGGTTTAGGGTTTAGGCCTTAAAATTAAGGCTTTAGGGTTTAAGCCCTAACGTATTGGGGGTTTAGGGTATAGTCCTTAATGTTAAGGCCCTACGGTGTAGGGTTTTTAGGTTTTTTTTTTTGTGTTTTTTAGGGTTTTGAGGTTTTTTTTTTTGTGTTTTTTAGCGTTTTGAGGTTTTTTTTTTTGTGTTTTTTAGGTTTTTTAGGGTTTATAGTTTAGGGCTTTTGGTTCTTTAGGTTTAGAGGTTTTTAAGGTTTTCATTAGGGTGGTTTTAGGGTATTTAGGTTTAGTTTTTTTAGGGGGTTTAGGGTTCCTTCGGTATTTTTTTGGGATTTTTTAGGGTTTAGGGTTTCTTGGGGTTACTTAGGGTTTAGGGTATCTTAGGGCTTAAGGCTTCGGGTTTAGATTTTAAGCCTTAAGGTATAGGGTTTAGGGTATAGTCCTTAAGGTTAAGTCCCTATGATATAGGGTTTAGGATTTAGGCCTTAGGATTTTAGATTTAGGCCCTAAGGTTTAGGGTATAGAATTTAGGTCCAATGGTTTGGAATTTATAGTTTAGGGTTTTTAGGGTCTTTTAGGGGTTTTTAGGGTTTAAAGTTTAAGGTTTTTTAGGTTTAGGTTTTCTTAAGGTTTTAGGGTTTATGGCTTTAGGTTCTTTAGGTTTAGGGGTTTTTAAGGTTTTCTTTAGGGTGTTTAAAGAATTTTTAGGGTTTCGTAGGGATTTTTAGTTTTTTTTTAGGGATTTTAGGTTTAATGTGTAGGGTTTTTCACGTTTAGGTTTTTTTTAGGGTTTTTTTATGTTTAGGGTGTTTTTAGGGTTTACAATTTAGGGTTTAATCCCTAAGGTATAGGATTTAGGGTATAGTCCTTAAGGTTTAGGCCCTACGGTTTAGGGTTGTTTTAGGGTTTTTGAGTTATGCCCTAAGGTTTAGGGTATGGAGTTTAAGTCCAACATTTTAGGATTTATAGTTTAGGGTTTTCATGGGTTTTTAGGGTCTTCTACGGGTTTTTTAGGGTTTAAAGTTTAGGGGTTTTTTTTGGTTTAGGTTTTTTTAAGGGTTTAGGGCTTTAGGTTTAGGGGTTTTTAAGGTTTTCTTTAGGGTGTTTTTATGGGTTTAGGGTTTCTTAGGGCATAGGATTTATGGTTTAGAGTTTAGGTCCTAAGGTTTAGGGTTTAGTCCTAATGTATAGGGTTTACGATTTAGGGTTGATGGTTGAGGGTTTAAACCCTAAGGTATAGGGTTTAGGGTAAAGTCTCTATGGTCTTGGCCCTATGGTTTAGGGTTTATTTGGGGTTTAGGATTTATGCCCTAAGGTTTAGGGTATAGAGTTTAGGTCCTACAGTTCAGGGTTTAATGTTTAGGGGTTTTTAGGTTTTTAGGGTTTAAAGTTTAGGGTTTTTTAGGTTTAGGGTTATGGGTTCTTTAGGTTTAGGGGTTTAGAGGTTATCCTTAGGGTTTTTTTAGGTTTAGTTTTTTTTAGGGTTTTTAGTGTTTTTTAGGGTTTTTAGTGTTTTTAGGGTTTTTAAGGGTTTAGGGTTTCTTAGGGTTTTTTTTAAGGTCTAGGATTTTTTTGGAGATTCTTAGGGTTTAAGGTTTCTTAGCACTTAGGGTGTAGGGTTTAGATTTTTAAGGCCTTAAGGTTTAGGTTTTAGGCCCGAAGTTTAGGGTTTACAATTTAGGGTTAAGGGTATTGTCCTTAAGGTTTTTGCCCCATGGTTTAGGGTATAATTTTTAAGTTCTATGGTTTAGGGTTTTTTAGGGTTTCTTTTACTGTTTTTAGTATTATTATTTTTTTGGGTTTTTTTGGGGTGTTTTCGGGTTTAAAATTAAGGGTTTCTAAGGTTTAGGGCTTCGGGTTCTTTAGGATTAAGGTTTTTAAGGTTTCGGGTTTTTTTTTTTTACTGTTTTTAGTATTATTTTTTTTGGGGGGGTTTAGGGTTTTTTAGGGTTTAAAGTTAAGGGTTTTTAAGGTTTAGGGTTTTATTTTAAGGTTTATGGTTTAGGGCTTCGGGTTCTTTAGGATTAGGGTTTAGGATTTAGGGCTTCGGGTTCTTTAGGATTAGGGTTTTTAAGGTTTTGGTTTTTTTTTTTTACTGTTTTTAGTATTATTTTTTGGGTTTTTTTTTAGGAATTTTTAGGGTTTAAAGTTAAGGGTTTTATTTTAGGGTTTAGGGTTTTGGGTTCTTTAGGATTAGGGTTTTTAAGGTTTTCTTTAGGGTGTTTTTAGGGTATTTTAGGTTTAGAATTTTTAAGGGTTTTTGGGTTTTTGTTTTTAAGGGTTTTTTAGTTTTTAGTGTTTAGGGCTTTGGGTTGTTTTGGTTTAGGATTTTTTAAGGTTTTCTTTAGGGAATTTAAGGGTATTTTTTATGGTTTTTACGGTTTTTTTTGTGCTTTTAAGGTTTTGGGTATTTTAGGGTTTAAATGTTATGATTTAGGGTTTACGATTTAGCATTTAGGATTTTTTAGGGGTTTTTAGATTTTTTTTAAGAGTTTGTAGTGGTTTATTAGGGTTTAGTGTATAGAGTTTAGGTCCTACGGTTTAGGGTTTAAGATTTAGGGTTTTTTAGGTTTTTTTATGGGTTTTTAGGTTTTTTTAAGGGTATTTTTAGGAATTTTTAGGTTTAAGTTTTTTCAAGGTTTAGGGTTTAGGGCTTTGGGTTCTTTATGTTTTGGGTTTTAAGGTTTTCTTTAGGGTGTTTTTTAGGTTTTGGTTTTTTTAAGGTTTAGTGTTTCTTAGGGTTTTTTATGGTTTAGGGTTTCGTAGGGTTAAGGGTTTCTTAGGGCTTAGGGTTTAGATTTTAGTCCCAAATGTTTAGGGTATAGGCCTTAATGTTTAGGGTTTATGATTTAGGATTAAGGGTTTAAGACCAAAGGTATAAGCTTTAGGGTATAGTCCCTAAAGTTTAGGCCCTACGGTTAAGGTTTTTTTTAGGGTTTAGGATTTAGGCCGTAAGGTTTAGAGAATACAGTTTAAGTCCTATGGTTTGGGGCTTTTTAGGGTTTTTGGTGATTTTTTAGGATTTTTTTAGGGTTTAAAGTTTTGGGATTTTTAGGTTTCGGGTTTTATTTTAGGGTTTATGGTTTAGGGCTTTGGGTTCTTTAGGTTTAGGGGATTTTAAGATTTTCTTTAGGGTGTTCTTTGAGTTTTTTAAGGTTTTGTACGGTTTAGGGTTTCTTAGGTATCCTTTAGTGTTTAGAGTTTCTAAGGGTGTAGGGTTTCTTGAGGTTTAAGGTTTAGGGTTTAGATTTTAGGCCCTACGGTTTATTGTTTTTTTAGAGTGTTGGATTTAGGCCCTAAGGTTTAGGGTATAGAGTTTAGGTCCAACAATTTAGGATTTATAGTTTTGGATTTTAAGGGGTTTTTAGGGGTTATTTTAGGGTTTATAATTTAGGATTTTTTTGGTTTAGATTTTTTTTAAGGGTTTAGGGCTTTAGGTTATTTAGGTTTAGGGGTTTTTTAATGTTTTCTTTAAGGTATTTTTAGGGAGTTTTAGGGTTAGGGTTGTTGAGGAATTTTTTAGGTTATTTTTAGGGTTTAGGGTTTCATAGGGCCTTTTTAGTGTTATTTTTAGGGTTTAGGTTTCATGGGGTTTTTTAGAGTTTAGGGTTTCTTAGGGCTTAAGGTTTAGATTTTTTGCCCTAAGCTTTAGGGTTTAGGACTTAAGGTTTAGGGTTTATAATTTAGGGCTTAGGGTTTAGGGTAAAGTCCTTAAGGTTTAGGCCCTGTAGTTTAGGGTGTTTTTAGGGTTTAGGATTTAGGACCTTAAGTTTAAGGTATAGAGTTTAGGTCCTACAGTTTAAAGGTTTTTTTTAGGGTTTCTAGAGTATTTTAGGTTTTAAAGTTTAGGATTTTTTAGGTTAAGTGTTTTTTAGTTCTTTTTGTTCGTTAGGTTTAGGATTTTCGGTTATTTTAATGCTTTTACGGTTTATGCCCTATAGTTTAGTGCTTTTTGTTCGTTAGGTTTAGGATTTAGTTTATTTTAATGCTTTTACGGTTTTTAGGGTATATTTAGGGTTTGGGGTTTCTTTGGGTTTAGGGTTTCTGTAACACCCCAGAAACTAGTAGACTAAACTAGGGCTAAGTCTGAGGGTTAGAGCCAAGGAAGAAGGGCAGGGGCCAAGGAAGTGGGCTAGAGCAGCCTACCTTGGCATAGACATTGCCCCACCTACCACGACCACCACACAGCTCATGGTGAGGACCACGGCTCGTGGTGAGCTAGGCAGTAGCCTCTCCAAAATTGCCCAAAACAGTCCCCACCAAACGAGCCACTTCACGGCTCGTGGTGAGGACCACGGTTCATGGGAAGGCTCGTAGAGGCGCCTTAGGATTTTGGGGTTAAAGGAACACTTGCCTAGCTACTGGTCCATCACCCTGGAGGGGATCACGGCTCGTGGTGAGGACCACGACTCTTGATGCCTCTCGTGAGGGTGGACAATGGGCTGGCAAGTGAGGGTTATTTGGGTAATTCTAGTTTTAATCAAACTTAAGCCAAGTCGTTTTGCCTAAGCCTAGGACCCCTTTATAAACTATTTTAACTCTAAAACTAACCCATGCAAGTCATTGTTCCCAAAACCCAAAAAAAATCCCCAAAGTTCCTCCTGTCAAAATATTTCTCTCTCTAGAACCTTGAAGAAGAAGAAGAAAAAGAAGGAGATTTAACCTAGGGTTTCGAGCTAGGATTCTAATTCCTCCATTGAAGACTAGCATTTGGACTTAAGTTATGGTAGATTTCATCCATGGTGTTTCTTCAAAATCTCCAATTTCAAAAAGGTAGAAATCCCCAATTGTTAGGGTTTGATTCAAAAGTCATGGGTTCCTTTCAAACTTGATTTAATTGATTGAATTGAGTTATATTAAGCATGAATTGATGATTTATTATATTTTTTATGAAGTCCCCCCATGAACCCATGTAATTACCATATTTCTCAATTTGTGATCTTATGATGTGGGGTTTTGTTGATGAAAGATGACTTTTATGAATTGATGCATGAGGTGATAGAATCACATGAAATTATGATGAAATCCCTATCTAATGTTTGAATTCTAGATGTGGTGATTAAAAGTAGGTTTTGAACGTTGAAAGAGCAAAGTATGAGATTATGCATGTTTCTATGAAATCTAAGTAAATGCTTTAAGGACACTTTGAAAGTGAAGTGTCAATGCTTATGATATTGTTGTTGTATTGATTGAAAGGACATTCTCATGAACACATATGATCATGGATGGTGAAAGGTCTTCTCACGCATGGTCTAAAGAGTTATCCTAATGAATTAACTTGGATTGATTGTCAAGGACATCCTTCCATGAGACATGAGTTAAGTCAAGACTTAATAAATAATTTGTGGGATTTATGCTTAGCACCGAGTGGATATTGAATATGAGATAGAGGCTCACACGTAGTTGAGTCCAGGCTTCCAAAAGGATAACTCTCACGTAGTAGAGTCCGGGTTTCCCAATGTATGTCTCATGATATGGAAACCTTCATGTAGTGGAGTCCGGGTTTCCAGTAGCAATCTCTGTATCCCATAAACTACGTGCCCCCATAGGTTATTTAGCTAGTGGATCCACCTAAGCTAAGAGTTACCGGTTCTACCTTAGGCAAGTAGACCAACCCTTTTCGGTGTGGGACACATCGGTGATCATGTTAAAGCTCACATCGTCTTAATTTCGGTTAAGGCTTATTCCCACAGTAACAAGATAATAATGAACTAAGACATGCTTCAAGAAGTATCTCGTAGTGTTCAAAGGTTTTAAAGATGATGCTAGCTTGCATAGAAAGATGATGTTATACTTATGTTTTCCAACTATATTTATGATGATGTTTAAACTTGGTAAATTGCATGCTTTGAAATGAAATGTCCCTTTTAGCATGTTTTAAATGTTTTCTTGCATAGTTATCATACTTAGTGCATTTTTGTACTAACGCATACTCTTGCCTATATTTTTCCCAAATGTAGGGTATGATAGTCAGGGTTAGTTTCGTGGCTAAGTGTTGATTTTGAGATTCCGAGATTTGGTGAGTTCTCACACTTCGAGGACGGAGTTTTATTGTTTTAGTTCCTTTTCATTGTGTTTCCCTTTTGGACATGATGTATGGGCTAGGCCCAATTTCATTCGATTGTAATAGATGGCTATCATGAGACAAGTGTCTAGACTTCCACTTTCTTTTATGAAAAACTTTTTAGACTTGAAATATGTTTTACTCTTACTTTTATATTTCTTATGTTATGAGGACTAAGGGGCTTGTACGAAGTCTTTCGGGGTTCTATATGCCTTGTCACATCTAGGGGGTACCCCTTGGTCGTGACAAACTTGGTAATCAGTGCACAATGTTTACAATGGTCCTAGGATGATGTCTCATAAGCCACGTTTAGTAGAGTCTTGTTCATGAGTGTGAAACGTGCCACATTTATCAATGAGAGGCTACAAGATGATTAGGAAACTTCACTTCTTCATTACTCTAAGTCTTGCCATAGAGTTTAACTCTATAAGATCTCTCTCCTAATCCTTGCCCTATGTTCTTCAGTATATGACTACTAGAAGGGCTCATGCTAGAAGGAATGAGGGAGACAATGTGGATCAAGGAGCTCCTCCTCAAGCTCTGATAGATCCTTTGGCTAAGAAAGTAAGAAATGCGGAGTTTATGTCGGCTTTTCCAATGTTGGCCCAAGCTATGACGGCACAAGCCAATAGAGAGGTTGTAGCCCCCGTGAACCCAACTGTGGGTACGGCGGCTTCAAGAGTGTGGGACTTTATGAGGATGAACCCTCCAGAATTTTATGGATCCAAAGTTGAGGAGGACCCTCAAGAGTTTGTCGATGAGGTCTATAAGGTACTTGCTATTATGGGAGTGACTCCGGTAGGGAAGGTGGAAATGGCCACTTATCAATTAAAAGGGGTTGCTGAAGTATGGTACGACCAATGGAAAGAGGCAAGGCCGGTAGGAGCGGGTCCCGTAGAGTAGGAAGTGTTTAAATCTACTATTATTGATAGGTTCTTTCCCTTTGAGATGAGGGAAGCAAAGGTGCAAGAGTTCATTAACCTTCGTCAAGGAAGTATGAGTGTGAAGGAGTATGTCCTAAAGTTCACCCACTTGTCTAAGTATGCTCAAACAATGGTTGCGGATTCTAGGGCTAGGATGAGTAAGTTTGTGATGGGTATATCCGAAATGGTGGTTAAAAAGTGTCGTACCTCCATGCTCATTGGTGACATGGACATCTCTTGTCTTATGGTCCATGAGCAACATATTGAAGAGGAGAAACTCAAGGAAAAGTCTAGGGAGGTAAAAAGGGCTAGGACCGGAGATGGAAATTTCTCTAATGCAAAGTCCGAAGGACAAGGTTGACCTAGATTTTGACAAAGGTTTTCTGGTCAAGGTTCCTCCAATGCTCCTCCAAGGTTCAACAAAGATAGGGTGTCTAACCCTAATCCTTAAGTAGGTAATGGTGGTGGATCTACATTGGCTATGTCTAATTGTACTAAGTGTGGAAGGAAACATGATGGTAAGTGTCTAGCTGGCATAGATGGTTGCTATGGTTGTGGTAATAGTGGTCACAAGATGAGGGATTTCCAATGCGTAAGGCTAAAGGAAGAGAGGCAAGCAAGCTCCTCTTAGTGATCCGAATTCCAATGCTCCCAAGCAAAACTGCTTCTATGCTCTCCAATCCCGAGGTGACCAAGAGAGTTCTCCGGATGTAGTTATCGGTATGTTAAAAGTTTTTCAACTTGATGTGTATGCTTTATTAGATCCCGATGCTACTTTGTCTTTTGTGACGCCCTATGTGGCTATGATATTGATGTTCTTCCGGATATGTTGTTAGAACCTTTTTCAGTCTCTACTCCTCTTGGTGATTCTGTTGTGGCTAAGAGGGTCTTTAGAAGATGTCTCGTTTCCTTATCCCATAGAGTTACTCTTGTTGACTTGGTAGAGCTTGATATGTTAGACTTTGATGTTATTCTTGGTATGGATTGGTTGCACTCTTGTTATGCTTCTATTTTTTGTAGAACTCGTGTGGTCAAGTTTCAATTCTCAAATGAGCCTATCCTAGAGTGGAAGGGGGGAAATTCTATGCCTAGAGGTCGGTTTGTCTATTGTCTTAAAGCTAGAAATATGATTTCAAAAGGATGCATTTACCATCTTGTTAGGGTGAGGGATGTAGATTCTGAAATCCCTTCTCTTGAGTCGGTCCCCGTTGTTAATGAATTTCTGGAAGTGTTCCCCGATGATTTACCCTGTATTCCTCGCGAGTGAGAAATAGACTTCGGTATTGACCTTCTCCCAGATACACAACTTATCTCTATTCCTCCTTATAGAATGGCCCCGACTGAGTTAAACGAGTTGAAAGAACAATTGAAAGATTTGTTGGATAAGGGTTTCATCCGACCGAGTATCTCTCCATGGGGTGCTCCAGTTTTGTTTGTTAGAAAGATGGAAATGGGTCTCTTCGTATGTGTATTGACTATCGTCAGTTGAACAAGGTGACCATTAAGAATAAGTATCCTCTTCCAACGATAGATGACTTGTTTGACCAACTTCAAAGGGCTAGTTACTTCTCTAAGATTGAACTTAGGTCGGGTTATCACCAATTGAGGGTGAGAGGGGATGATATTCCAAAGATGGATTTTAGAATCCGGTATGGTCATTATGAGTTCTTGGTAATTTCATTTGGGTTGACAAATGCTCCGGCGGTATTTATGGATTTGATGAATAGGGTGTTTAGACAATACCTTGATATGTTCGTAATTGTGTTCATTGATGATATTTTGATCATTCGAGAAGTTAGAATGAGCATATGGACAATTTGAGGATTGTGTTGTGAATTCTTAAGGACCAACAAATTTTTGCAAAGTTTATAAAGTGTGAATTTTGGTTAAGGTCCGTAGCGTTCCTTGGTCATATTTTGTCAAGCAAGGGAATTGAGGTAGATCCTAAGAAGAAGGGTGCGGTCAAGAATTGGCTTAGACCTCTAACTCCTTCGGATATTAGAAGCTTCTTGGTTTTGGCCGGTTACTATAGGAGGTTTGTTGAGGGGTTTTCTTCCATTGCCTCTCCTTTGATGGCTTTGACTCAAAATAAGGCTAAATTTATGTGGTCGGGAGCTTGTGAGAAAAGTTTCCAAGAGTTGAAAGATAGACTTACTTCCGCTCCGGTGTTGACCTTACCAGAAGGTATAGATGGTTTTGTGGTGTATTGTGATGCCTCTAGAGTTGGGTTGGGATGTGTGCTTATGCAAAATAAGAAAGTGATTGCCTATGCTTCAAGGCAACTTAAGATCCATGAGAAGAATTATCCTACCCATGACCTTGAGTTAGCGGCAGTTGTTTTTGCCTTAAAGATTCGGACGCATTATTTATATGGGGTTCATGTTGATGTATTCACCGATCATAAGAGTTTACAATATGTGTTTAGTAAAAAGGACTTGAATCACCGCCAAAGAAGGTGGCTAGAACTATTGAAGTATTATGACATTAGTGTTCTCTATCACCCCGGTAAAGCGAATGTGGTGGCGGATACTCTTAGTCGATTGTCAATGGGCAGTGTTGCTCATGTTGAGGATGAAAAGAAAGAGTTGGTTTGGGATGTTCATAGGTTGTCCCGACTTGGTGTTCAATTAGTGGACTCCACTAAGGTGGTGTCATGGTCCATAATGGGTCCGAATCATCCTTTGTGATGGATGTGAAGGCTAAGCAAGGTCTTGATCCTATTTTGGTGGAATTGAAAGAAGCGATGCTTAAGAAATCCGTTGAGGCTCTCTCCCAAGGGGGAGATGGTGTACTTAGATACCAAGGCCGGTTGTGTGCTCCTAATGTTGATGGATTGAGGGAACAAATTTTGTCAGAAGCCTATAGTTCTCGGTATTCTATTCACTCGGGAACCACAAAGATGTATCGTGATTTACGGAAAGTCTATTGGTGGAATGGGATGAAGAAAGATATTGCGAAATTTGTGGCCAAGTGTCCGAATTGTCAACAAGTGAAAGTTGAGCACCAAAGACAGGGAGGTTTGTCCCAAGACATTTCTATTCCTACTTGGAAGTGGGAAGACTTGAATATGGACTTTATAGTTGGTTTGCCTCGTACCCAGCGACAACATGACTCTATTTGGGTTATAGTAGATCGGATGACGAAATCGGCTCATATCCTTCCCGTCAAGGTTTCTTATTCGGCGGAGGACTATGCCAAGATGTACTTGAGAGAAATAGTAAAGTTGTATGGAGTGCCCTTGTCCATTATTTCGGATCGTGGTACTCAATTCACTTCTTAATTTTGGAAGTCATTCCAAAAGGGTCTTGGTACTAAGGTTAAGCTTAGCACGACTTTTCATCCCCAAACCGATGGGCAAGCAGAGCGTACTATCCAAACATTGGAAGACATGTTAAGAGCTTGTGTGATTGATTTCAAGGGTAATTGGGATGACCACTTGCCATTGATTGAATTTTCTTATAATAATAGCTATCACTCGAGTAATGCTATGACTCCGTTTGAGGCTCTTTATTGTAGGAGGTGTAGATCTCCTATAGGTTGGTTTGAGGTAGGTGAAGTTGCTTTGATAGGTCCCAAGTTAGTTCATGAAGATATTGAGAAAGTTTGGATTATAAGAGCAAGGTTGAAAACGGCTCAAAGTCGACAAAAGTCATATGCCGATGTTAGAAGAAGGGATCTTGAGTTTGATGTTCATGATTAGGTTTACTTGAAAATCTCATATGGGGTGTGATGAGGTTCGGTAAGAAAGGGAAGCTTAGTCCCCATTTTGTATGCCCATATGAGATTTTGGGACGTGTTGGTAAGGTTTCCTATGAGTTAGATTTTCCAAATGAGTTGGCATCGGTGCATCCGGTTTTCCATGTCTCTATTCTTAAGAAGTGTGTTGGAGATCCGACATTCGTAGTTTGCCTAGAAGGGTTGGGAGTTGATCAAAGTCTTTCTTATGAGGAAGTTTCGGTTGAGATTCTAGACCGACAAGTTAAGAAGTTGAGGAACAAGGAAGTTGCTTCCGTGAAAGTGTTGTGGAGGAACCATTTAGTTGAGGGTGCTACTTGGGAGGCCGAGGCCAATATGATGTCCCGATATCCTCATCTCTTTCCTTTTACCCTACTCCTGCTTGAGGTAATGAGTTTCTCTTGGTTGTTTTATGTTTTGGAGTCATGTGTGATTGATGTGTTCCATGATCTCCTTAAGTTATGCATGTTCATGAAAGCTTATGTTTTGAAAGCAAATGAGTTATATGATTGATCTTCCTCATGTTGTTGTGCATTGATTATGAGTTGCCTATATGCTTCATGAGATGAATTGTCGAACATGCTTTAGTTATGCTTTTTTTGAGTAAATTGCATATTGGCTCCATGAGAGTGTGTTGAGCATGCTTTTAAGCTTGGAGAAGGTAGTTCCTCCTAGAACATGAGAAATGTTGAAAATTTCATGCATGTGGGTTGTTAGATGTAGTTCCTACTTCCTTGAGATGCATTGAACAAGTTTAGTTTGGAGTTGATGTTTCCTCCTTTGTTTTGTGCATTGTTATGATGTTGCATGCATGATGGGCTACTAGTCTTGAGTTTTTACTTCTGTAAGGTGTCTAGAATGTCATTCGAGGAAGAATGTTCCCAAGGGGGAGATAATGTAACACCCCGGAAACTAGTAGACTAAACTAGGGCTAAGTGTGACGGTCAGAGCCAAGGAAGAAGGGCAAGGGCAAAGGAAGTGAGCTAGGGAAGCCTACCTTGGCATAGACACTTCCCCACCTACCACGACCACCACAATGGCTCGTGGTGTGGCTCATGGTGGGCTAGGCAGTATCCTCTCCAAAACTGCCCAAAACAGTCCCCACCTCACGAGCCACTTCACGGCTCGTAGGAAGGCTTGTAGAGGTGCCTTAGGATTTTGGGGTAAAAGGAAAACTTGCCTAGCTACTGGTCCATCACCACGGAGGGGACCACGGCTCATGGTGCCTCTCGTGAAGGTGGACAGTGGGCTGGCAAGTGAGGGTTATTTGGGTAATTCTGGTTATAATCAAACTTAAGCCAAGTCGTTTTGCCTAAGCCAAGGACCCCTATATAAACTATTTTAACTATAAAACTAACCCATTCAAGTCATTATTTCCAAAACCCAAAATAAATCTCCAAAGTTCCTCCTCTCAAAATATTTCTCTCTCTAGAACCTTGAAGAAGAAGAAGAAGAAGAAGAAGAAGAAGAAAAAGGAGATTCAACCTAGGGTTTCAAGTTAGGATTCCAATTCCTCCATTGACGACTAGCATTTGTACTTAAGGTATGGTAGCTTTCATCCATGGATACCTTTCATCCATGGAGTTCCTTCAAAATCTCCAATTTCAAAAAGATAGAAATCCCCAATTGTTAGGGTTTGATTCAAAAGTTATGGGTTCCTTTCAAAGTTGATTTAATTGATTGAATTGAGTTATATTAAGCATTAATTGATTATTTCTTATGATTTTTATGAAGTTTCCCCATGAACCCATATAATTCCCATATTTCTTAATTTGTGATCTTATGATGTGGGTCTTTGTTGATGAAAGATGAATTTTATGAATTGATGCATGAGGTGATAGAATGACATGAAATTATTATGAAATACCTATCTAATGTTTGAATTCTAGATGTGGTGATTTAAAGTAGGTTTTGAACCTTGAAAGAGAAAAGAATGAGATTATGCATGTTTCTATGAATTCTAAGTAAATGCTTTAAGGACACTTCAAGAATGAAGTGTCAATGATTATGATATTGTTGTCGTGTTGATTGAAAGGACATTCTCATGAACACATATGATCATTGATGGCGAAAGGTCTTCTCACGCATGTTCTAAAGAGCTATCCTAATGAATTAACTTGGATTGATTGTCAAGGACATCCTTCCATGAGACATGAGTTAAGTCAAGACTTAATACGTAATTCGTGGGATTTATCCTTAGCACCGAGTGGATTTTGAATATGGGATGGAGGTTCACACGTAGTTAAGTCCGGGCTTCCAAAATGGGAACTCTCACGTAGTAGAGTCCGGATTTCCCAACGTATGTCTCATGAGATGGAAACCTTCACGTTGTGAAGTCTGGGTTTCTAGTAGCAATCTCTGTATCCCATAAACTATGTGCACCCGTAGGTTATTTAGCTAGTGGATCTACCTAAGCTAAGAGTTATCGGTTCTACCTTAGGCAAGTAGACAAACCTTTTTTGGTGTGGGAGACACCGGGTGATCATGTTATAGCTCACATGGTCTCACTATCGGTTAAGGCTTATTCCCACAGTAACAAGATAATAATGAACTAAGACATACTTCAAGAGTATCTCGTAGTGTTCAAAGGTTTTAAATATGATGCTAGCTTGCATAGAAAAATGATGTTATGACTTATGTTTTCCAACTATACTTATGATGATGCTTAAACTTGGTAAATTGCATGCTTTGAAATGAAATATCCCTTTCAGCATGTTTTAAATGTTTTCTTGTATAGTTATCATACTTAGTGCATTTTTGTACTAACGCATACTTTTACCTACATTTTTTTCAAATGTAGGGTCCGACAGTCAGGGTCAGTTTCGTGGCTAATTATTGATCTTGAGATTCCGAGCTTTGGTGAGTCCTCATGCTTCGAGGATGGATTTTTATTGTTTTAGTTCTTTTTCATTGTATTTCCCTTTTGGACATGATGTATGGGCTAGGCCCAATTTCATTCGATTATAATAAATGGCTATAATGAGACAAGTGTCTAGAATTCCGCTTTCTTTTATGAAAAACTTTTTAGACTAGAAATGTGTTTTACTCTTATTGTTTAATTTCTTATGTTATGAGGACTAAGTGGCTTGTATGGAGTCCTTCGGGGTTCTATACGCCTTGTCACATCTAGAGGGAACCCCTGGGTCGTGGCAGTTTCTTTGGGCCTATGTTTTAGGGTTTAGATTTTAGGCCCTAAGGTTTTTGGTTTTACGATTTAGGGTTTAGGGTTTAAGCTCTAAAGTATAGGGCTTAGGGTATAGTCCTTAAGGTTTAGGACCTACGGTTTAGGGTTTTTAGGGTTTATTGTTTTTTTAGGGTTAAGGATTTAGGTCCTATGGTTTAGGGTATAGTGTTTAGGTCCTACAGTTTAAGGTTTAAAATTAAGGTTTTTAAAATTTTTTTTTTAGGGTTTAAAGTTTTGGGTTTATTAGGTTTATGGGTTTTTAGGGTTTAGGGTGTAAGGCTTTGGGTTCTTTAGTTTTAGGAATTTAAGGTTTTCTTTAGGTTATTTTTTGGGTTTTTTATGTTGAGTGTTTTCAGTGTTTTATTAAGGGTTTTTATGGGTTTTTTTAGGGTATAGGGTTTCTAAAGGTTTGTTTAGGGTTTAGGGTTTTGTAGGGTTTTTGGATTTAGGGTTTCTTGGGGTTTCTTAGGGTTTAGGGTTTCTAAGGTCTTAAGGTTTTGGGATTATATTTTAGGCCCTAAGGTTGAGGGTTTAGGATTTAAGCCCTAAGGTATAGGTTTTATGGTATAGTTCTTAAGGTTTAGGCCTTACGGTTTAGGGTTTTTTAGACTTTAGGATTTAAGCCCTAAGGTTTAAGGTATAGAGTTTGGTTCCTATGGTTTAGGGTTTCAAGTTTAGGGGTTTTTAGGGGTTTTAAGGATTTTTAGGGTATTTTATGGTTTAAAGTTTAGGGTTTTTATTGGGGTTTAAGGTATAGGGATTTTTAAGGTTTAGGTGTTTTTAAAAAAAAATTAGGATATTTTTAGGGGTTTTTTGGTTTAGGTTGTTTTCAGGGTTTTTGTAAGGATTTAGGGTTTCTTAGAGTTTTTTTAGGGCTTAGAGTTTATTATGGCTCAGGGTTTATGATTTAGATTTTATACCCTAAGGTTTAGGGTTTATGATTTAGGGTTTAGGGTTTAATCCCTAAGGTATATGGTTTAGGCTATCGTACTTAAGGTTAGTGTTTTTTAGGGTTTAGGATTTAAGCCATAAGGTTTAGGGCATACAATTTAGGTCCTACGGTTTAGGGTATACAATTTAGGTCCTACGGTTTAGGGTTTAAATTTTAGGGATTATGAGGGATTTTAGGTTTTTTTAAGGGTTTAAAGTTTATGGTTTTTTAGGTTTAGTGTTTTTAGGGCTTAGGGCTTTGGTTCTTTATGTTTAAGGGTTGTTTAGGTTTTCTTTATGGGGTTTATATGGTTTTTAGGGGTTTTTATGGTGTTTTAGGATTTAGGGTTTGTTAGGGGTTTTTTAGGAGTTTGTTGTAAAGTTTCTTGGGTTTTCATATGTTTTAGGGTTTAGTGTTTAGATTTTGGGCCCTAAGATTTAGGATTTATGATTTAGGGTTTATGGTTTAAGCCCTAAGGTATAGGGTTTAGGGTATAGTCCTTAATATTTAGGTCTAACGGTTTAGGTTTTTTTTAAAGTTATAAGGGTTTATTTTTATGGTTTTTATGTATTTTTTAAAAGTTTTTTAGGGTTTTTTAGGGTTTAGGGTTTCTCAGGTTTTGTGTTTCTTAGGGCTTACAGTTTTTGGTTTAGATTTAGGGTTTACGATTCAGGGTTTTAGGTTTAAGCCCTAAGGTATAGGGTTTAAGATATAGTCCTTAAAGTTTAGGTCCTATGATTTAGGGTTTAAAGTTAAGGGTTTTTTTAGTGTTTTTAGAGCTTAAAGGTTAGGTTTTAGGTTTTGGGTATTTTTTAGGGTTTTTTAGGTTTTAGGGCTTTGGGTTCTTTAGGTTTAGGGGTTTTTAAGATTTTCTTTAGGGTGTTTTTAGGATTTAGAGGTTTTAAGGGTTTTTAGAGTTATTTTTGTGTTTAGGGTTTCTTATGGTTTTTTAGGGTTTAAGGTTTCTTGGGGTTTCTTGGGGTTTCTTAGGGTTAAGGGTTTCGTAGGGCTTAGGGTTTAAGGTTTAGATTTAAGGCTCTAAGGTTTAGGGTTTAGGCCCTAAAATTAAGGCTTTAGGGTTTAAGCCCTAAGGTATAGGGGGTTTAGAGTATAGTCCGTAATGTTTAGGCCTTACGGTGTAGGTTTTTTTTTTTGGGTTTAGGATTTAGGCCCTAAGGTTTGGGGAAGAGTTTAGGTCCTATGGTTTAGGGTTCTTAGGTTTTTTTTTGTGTTTTTACGGGTTTTTTCAGGCTTTAAAGTTTAGGGTTTTCAGGTTTAGGTTTTTTTAGGGTTTATAGTTTAGGGCTTCGGGTTCTTTAGGTTTAGAGGTTTTTAAGGTTTTCATTAGGGTGTTTTTATGGTTTTTGGGTTTAGTTTTTTTAGGGGTTTTAGGATTATTTTAGGATTAAGGATTTAGGCCCTATGGTGTAGGGTATAGAGTTTAGGGTTTAAAAATAAGGGTTTTTTTAGGTTTTTTTTAGGGTTTAATGTTTTGGGTTTATTAGGTTTATGGCTTTTTAGGGTTTTGGGTGTAAGGCTTTGGGATCTTTAGTTTTAAGGATTTATGGTTTTCTTTAGGGTGTTTTTTTGGGTTTTTTATGTTTAGGGTTTGTAGTGTTTTTTATGGGTTTTTAGGGTCTTTTTAGGGTATAGGGTTTCTTAGGGTTTTTTTAGGGTTTAGGGTTTCTTAGGGTTTTTTTGGGTTTAGGGTTTCTTGGGGTTTCTGGTTTCTAAGGGCTTAAGGTTTAGGGATTATATTTTAGGCCCTAAGGTTGAGGGTTTACGATTTAGGGTTTAGGATTTAAGCCCTAAGGTATAGGTTTTATGGTATAGTTCTTAAGGTTTAAGCCTTACAGTTTAGGGTTTTTTTAGGCTTTAGGATTTAAGCCCTAAGGTTTAAGGTATAGAGTTTGGGTCCTATTGTTTAGGGTTTCAAGTTTAGGGCTTTTTAGGGGTGTTAAGGATTTTTAGGGTATTTTATGGTTTAAAGTTTAGGGTTTTTTAGGTTTAGGGTTTTTATTAGGGTTTAAGGTATAGGGATTTTTAAGGTTTAGGGTTTAATGTTTTCTTTAGGATATTTTTTGGGGTTTTTTGGTTTAGGTTGTTTTTACGGTTTTTGTAAGGGTTTAGGGTTTCCTAGGGTTTTTTAGGGTTTACGGTTTATTATGGCTCAGGGTTTATGGTTTAGATCTTATACCCTAAGGTTTAGGGTTTATGATTTAGGGTTTAGGGTTTAAGCCCTAAGGTATACATTTTAAGCCCTAAGGTATAGGGTTTAGGCTATAGTCCTTAAGGTTAGAGTTTTTTAGGGTTTAGAATTTAAGCCATAAGGTTTAGGGTATACAATTTAGGTCCTACGGTTTAGGGTTTAAATGTTAGGGTTTTTGAGGGTTTTTTAAGGGTTTAAAGTTTAGGGTTTAGATTTTTTTAGGGGTTAGGGCTTTGGTTCTTTATGCTTAGGATTTTTTTTTAGGTTTTCTTTAGGGTGTTTTTAGGGTTTTTTATTGTGTTTTAGGATTTAGGGTTTGTTAGGATTTTTTAGGGGTTGTCATAGATTTTAGGGTTTAATGTTTAGATTTTGGGCCCTAAGGTTAAGGGTTTACGATTTAAGGTTTATGGTTTAAGCCCTAAGGTATAGGGTTTAGGGTATAGTCCTTAATATTTAGGTCCTATGGTTTAGGGGTTTTAGGGTTTTTTTTGTGTTTTGAGGGGTTTTTTCAATGTTCAAAGCTTAGGGTTTTTAGTTTTAGGTTTTTTTAGGGTTTATAGTTTAGGGCTTTGGGTTCTTTAGGTTTAGAGGTTTTTAAGGTTTTCATTAGGGTGTTTTTAGTGTTTTTAAATTTAGTTTTCTAGGGTTTTTTAGGGTTTAGGGTTCCTTAGGTATTTTTAGGGTTTAGGGTTTCTTGGGGTTACTTAGGGTTTACAGTTTCTTAGGGCTTAAGGCTTAGGGTTTAGATTTTAAGCCCTAAGGTATAGGGTTTAGGGTATAGTCCTTAAGGTTAAGGCCCTACGATCTAAGGTTTAGGATTTAGGCCTTAGGATTTTGGATTTAGGCCCTAAGGTTTAGGGTATAGAGTTTAGGTCCAACAGTTTAGAATTTATAGTTTAGGGTTTTTAGGGTTTAAATTTAAAGTTTTGTTAAGGGTTTTGGGTTTAGGGCTTTAGGTTCTTTAGGTTTAGGGGTTTTTAAGGTTTCTTTAGGGTGTTTTTAAGGAATTTTTAGGGCTTAGGGTCTCATAGGGATTTTTAGGGTTTTTTTAGGGTTTAAAGTTTAGGGTTTTTCACGTTAAGGGTTTTTTAGGGTTTTGGGTTTAAAAATTAGGGCTTTTTATGTTTATGGATTATGCTTGTGACTATGTTGTTATCTCTTATGTCCTATGTTGACTAACACTTATGTTATGATCTTATGATGTTATGTTAGCTATCATATTTTGTACATTTTGTACTAATGCATACTCTTGCCTACATTCTTATCAAATGTAGGGGCCGGCGATATTGATTTTCATCCCCGTGGCTAGGTTACTAGTAGAGCAAGGAGTTAAAGATTAGTGAGACCTCATAGCATTCGATGATATGGCCACCATTTCCTTTATGTTCTTTCATTTTATCTTTAGACTATTGTATGGGCTGCGTTCCAAAGATGTTCATGTTTTAGACAGTTTGAGACAAGTGTTAGAGACTTCCGCTTTGCTTTTATAAAAGACTTCGATTGTATGGAAATTTTTTTAAAATTCATGCTCATTTCTATTATCTTATGTTATGATATGCTAAGGGACTTGGATGAGACCCTTTGGGGTTGAGCATACCTTGTTACATCTAGGGTGTACCCCTGGGTCGTGACAAACTTGGTAATCAGAGCACGAGGTTTAGAATGATTCTAGGATGTCTCAAAACCACGTCTAGTAGAGTCTTGTTCATAAGTGTGAAGCGCACCACATTTATGAATGGGAAGCTATTAGATGATTAGAAAATCTCACTTCTTCATTCTCTAAGTCGTGCCATAGAGTTTGACTCTATTAGGTCTTTCTCCTAATCTGTGCCCTATGTTCTTCAGGATATGAATACTAGAAGGGCTAATGCTAGAAGAGTGGAGGGTGACAATGTGGAACAAGGAGCTCCTCCTCAAGCTC
The DNA here is from genome assembly GCA_029582245.1 of Solanum etuberosum. Lineage (NCBI taxonomy): Eukaryota > Viridiplantae > Streptophyta > Magnoliopsida > Solanales > Solanaceae > Solanum > Solanum etuberosum. The sequence continues at coordinate 36,432 of JAJONR010000563.1, forward strand.
CTCCTCAAGCTCCTTAATCTCCGGTTGATCCTTTGGTCGAGAATGTTACTCATGCGGAGTTTAGGGTGGCTTTTCAAGTTTTGGCTCAAGCCGTGACGGCTCAAGTCAATAGGGAAGTGATTTCTCCTGTGAATCCTAATGTGAATTCTACGGCTTTAAGAGTGAGGGATTTTATGAGGATGAACCCTCCAGAGTTTTATGGCTCCAAAGTGGAAGAGGATCCTAAGGAGTTGATAGATGAGGTTTATAAGGTACTTGATATTATGGGGGTTAACTTCGGTAGAGAAGGTGGAGTTAGCCGCTTACTAATTGAAAGGTGTTGCTCAAGTGTGGTATAATCAATGGAAGGATGGGAGGCCAATAGGAGCGGGTCCAATAGAGTGGGAAGTGTTCAAATTGGCGTTCCTTGATAGGTTCTTTCCCCTAGAGTTGAGGGAGGTTAAACTGCAAGAGTTCATTAACCTTAGGCAAGGTAGCATGAGCTTTAAGGAGTATGCCTTGAAATTTACCCAACTATCCATGAAAATGGTCACAAAATAAGGAACTGTCCTAAGGCAAAGGCTAAAGGAAAAGAAGATGCTCCTAAGCAAAATCGGTTTTAGGCACTTCAAGCTAGAGGTAACCATGAGTGTGCTCCCGATGTGGATTCCGGTATGTTGATAGCTTCTTAATTGATGTTTGTGATTTGCTAGATTTTTGATGTTACCTTTGTAATGTTTTGGTTGCACTCCTATTATGCTCCTATGTGATTGTAGAACCCGTATAGGTAAAATGTCTTGTCTTGAGATTGACTTTGAGAATTGCATGTACCACCTAGTTAAAGTGAGGGAGAAGAGTGTAAGTGTTGACCAACTCCAAAGAAGTTAGTTGTCTTTTTAAGATTGATCTTAAGTATGGTCATTATGAGTAGGGTGTTTAAATAATACCTAGATATGATTGGTTGGTAGACCCCACCAAAGATGATGATATGGGTTGAAATGGTTTAGAATTGTCTTGATCCGACCTTAGTAGAATTAAAATAGACAGTACTTAGAAAGCTCGTTGAGGCTTCCTCCCAAGGGGGAGATGGGGTGTCTAGATAGCAAGGTCATGTGTGTTTATGTGTTGCCATGATTACCCTATATGATGCATGTACATGAAACATTGTGATTTAGAAAATGAGTTTACATGATGGTTTTCCTCATGTTGTAGTGCATTGTGTATGAGTTGCCTATAGACTTCATGAGATGAATAGTTGAACATGTCCTAGCTCGGAGTTGAGAACTCCTCTTTTGATGTATGCTTGAGTATAGATTTCATATAGGATCCATGAGTGTATGTTGAGCATGTTTTAGCTCGAAGATGGTAGTTCCTCCTTGGACATGGTTAGTTATGAGATTTCATGTATAAAGGGTTGTTAGATGAAACTCATACTTCCTTGTGTTTCATTGAGTGTGTTTAGCTTAGAGTTGAAGTTTTCCTCCTTGGTTGTGTGCATTTAGACGTGTTGCAGGCATGATGGGCTGCTAGTCTAGAGTCGTTTCCTTAATGAGGTGTTTAGAATCGTCATTTGAGGATGAATGTTCCCAAGGGAGAGATATTGTAACACCCCGGAAAGTAGTAGGCTAAACTAGAGCTTGACGTGAGGGTTAGAGTCGTGAATAACTTCCTGTACTTAAAATGAAGGGTTTCGGGTTAGAACGTCAAGGTACAACCCCTCAAGGACCAACCAAGGGCCCTTGAAGAGGACCCTAGAATTTGCCCAAAAAAAACTAGTGACCCACGACTGGACCCACGCCCCGTAGAGGAGTCCACGCCTCATGGGTGAGGGGTCGTGGGTCAGGGTCCTAAAAATCAGGCCACAGACACCCACCCACGGTTCACCAGCACGCCATGTGGGTCCATCCACAGACCGTGGTCGTGGTGTCATGGGTGATGACCTACAAACTATTTTGAGAAATTAGTTAGGGGCACTTTGGGGTTTTTCAGTTTTAATTAATATTAAGTGGTGTCATTTTAGCCTAATTTAAACCACCTATATAAAGACTTTAGACCCCTAAATTAAGTCATCCATATCATTATTTCTAAATTCCAAAAAGAACTCATCCTCTCCAAAAATTCTCTCACTAGAAGAAGAAGAAGAAGAAGAAGGGTCAAGCTAGGTCAAAATCCTCCAATCTTTCAAGCTTTGTGAGGGCTTTGTATCCAAGTTATGATAGCTTTCACAACCTCAGAACCAATCAATGATTAACACAATCGTATGGAATACAAGAGGTATCAATACCAAAGGTGTCACAGACAGACTTAAGTCTCTCAAACATATCCACCAAATTTTCAATTATTTCAATCCTTGAACCTTTTGCCAATAATGCACATCTCCAAAGCTTCAGAATCCCCCTTGCTAAGGATAAAGCCATTCGCAATCCTAATAATAAGATCTGGATCTTCTGGACTAAGGATCTTGATTGTATTATAGATGTTGATGACCAACAGATCACCTGTGAGATTAATCATGTTGAGCATCAACATACTTTCCTGACGACTTTCTTGTATGGAAAATACAAAGATACTCTTAGAATCCCTCTTTGTGATATACTTCTTCATCATGCTTCTTCTATCCTTCCGTGGTGTACTATTGGTGACTTTAATGTCATTACTTCTACTGATGAGAAACTAGGAGGTATACCGTACAATATGCAGAAAAGCTTCGAATTCATCAATATTATTGAAACATGTGGACTCACTGATTTGGGGTATCATGGTTCTAATTACACTTGGTGCAATCAGCGTGATATGAATGCTAGAATTTGGAAGCGACTTGATAGAGCTATGGTGTCTGACAATTGGTTATCTACGATACCTCACACTTCAGTTACCCATCTGCCTTCTACTGGATCTGATCACAACCATTTGTTATTGGAGATGAATGCTAGACAAGACTCGGCTATAAAATATTTTAAATTCTTGAATTGTTGGGTTGATAACGCCGCCTTTCTTGACACTGTGAAGTCTCGTTGGGACAAAGAGATGGCTGGGAATCCTATGTGGTCCTTCCACCAGAAAATGAAAAGAGTCTCTTCCACCCTTAGAAAATGGTCGAGAAAGGAATTTGGTGATATTTTTTCTAAGGTTAAAGAGTATGAAGATTTGGTTAAAACTGCCGAAGACAATCTGCTAGCCTCAAACAATGAAGTGAACGGGATGAAATTACATGACCTCAATGCTGAATACATAAGATTTCTAAAGTTAGAAGAAGCTATTCTCAAGAAAAACTCTCAGCTTCAATGGTTTAAGGATGGAGATGCTAACTCTAAGTACTTCCAATGCTTGATCAGAGGTAGAAGGAGGCGGTTATTCATTCACAAGTTTACTGATGATGATGGGGAATGGATTCAGGGTGATGAACCGATTACTAGAGCTGCTTGTGATCACTTTCAGAAAATCTTTACTAGTGAAGAGACCTCCATACTAGAACATATTTTGAACTATATCCCCAGAATGGTTACAAATGAGCAGAATGATAGTCTTCAAGCTATGCCTAGCCTTGAGGAATTGAAACAAGTTGTATTTTCCATGAATCAAAATTTAGCTACTGGACCGGATGGTATGAATGGAAAATTCTTCCAAGCTTGTTGGGAGATTATTGCGGATGATTTATTAGCCGTGGTCCATTCTTTCTTCTGTGGTCATGCTATGCCTAAATTCTTTTCACATGCTTGTTTGGTCTTACTCCCAAAAGTAGACAATCTGAATATTCTTTCAGACTACAGACCCATTAGCCTCAGCAATTTCACCGACAAGATTATATCAAAGCTCATTTGCCTCAGACTTGTTCCTATACTTCCTGGCCTTATTTCACCTAACCAGTAGGGGTTCGTAAGAGAAAGAGTATCTCTGAAAACATCATGCTAGATCAGGAGATCATTCACGGTATCAAGACACCTACAGTTGGAGAGAATGTGGTTATCAAGCTCCACATGGAAAAAGCATATGATAGAGTTTCATGGTCTTATACTTGTCTGGTTCTGAGAAGAATGGGGTTTGATGAGACCATTATTGACATGATTTGGCAAACTATGGCAAATAATTAGTACTCTGTCATTATTAATGGGTCAAGACATGGCTTCTTCCACTCTACTAGAGGACTTAAGCAGGGTGATCCACTTGCTCCTGCCCTATTTATTTTAGGTGCGGAGGTGTTGTCCCGAATTCTGCATAGTCTTCACAATTATAACCTCTACCATGGTTTCTCTATGGATGAAAGAGGCCCTCACATTAACAACTTGGGTTTTGCGGATGACATTATTATCTTCTCCTCCGGTAGAAAAGAAACTCTCCAGCTTATCATGAAAACTTTTGACTCTATATGAATAGACTTCGGGGCAGCTTATAAACAAGAACAAGAGTCACTTCATGATGTTTTCTAATCCACTTCATGACAATGTGAATACGGTGAAACAAGTTACAGGTTTCAATCAGAAGCAAAGTCCCATTACCTATCTGGGTTGCCTCTTTTACATAAGCAGACAGAGAGTTATGTACTTCACAGAAATGGTTTCTAAGGCGGTTAGTAGGATTAAATATGGCATTCCAAAATCCTCAGTTATGGTGGTAGGGCCACTCTTGTGAGACATGTTTTTCAGTCGCTTCCCATTCATCTTCTCTCAGCCATTACTCCTCCCAAGACTACTCTCAAACAGATTGAAAAGCTTACTGCTAAATTCTTTTAGGGGTGGCAAAATGACAAGAAAAGATACCACTGGTCTTCCTGGAAGAATCTCAGTTATCCTATGATGAAGTCGGTATTCGAATGAGACAAATTGCAGATGTATGCAAATCTCTCCAATTCAAGCAATGGTGGATTTTTAGATCGAAGCAGACTTTGTGGGGTGATTTCCTCAAAGCCAAAGACTGTCAGAGAGCCAATCCTATCGTCAAAAAATATGATACTGGACAGTCACTTGTGTGGAAACATATGATGTGCAACAAAACTATTCTGGAACCTCATATCCATTGGATACTACACTCGGGTTCTTGTTGTTTTTGGTGGGATAATTGGCTCAGAGTTGGGACCTTAGCTAACTTCCGATAGGAAACTGGTAGAGCCAACAATATCAATGTTTCAGAATTTCTTGTTGACGGCCAATGGAATATTGAGATGATTAATCAGATTGCTCCACCTCAGTTGATCCCGCTCATTATTTCTACCATATTTCAATTCCAACCAAGTTTTCCAGATCAAGCTATTTGGAAGTTGAATTCTCATGGAAACTTCACTTGTTCTTCGGCATGGCACCTAGCAAGACATCATAAACCCAGGATGTTATCTGCTAATCTAAATTGGCATAAAAATATGCCCTTCAAGGTTTTCTTTCTTCTTTGGAGAGCTCTACGGGGTAAGTTGTAGACTTATGAGAAGATGACCTCATTTGGCTATGATCCTTGAGATTGTTTCTGTTGTTATAGCCCGGGCCCCGACACCATAGATCATATCTTCAGTAGCGGGCATTTTTATAGAAATATTTGGGTTTTTTCTCGGCTACCCTTGGGATTAAACATGAAACTACTCCTCTCAAGACTCTTATTATGGGATGGTGGCTTCGTAAGCATAGCAATGATGTTCATAAGCTCCTTCTCCAGTGTCACGACCCAGGGGTACACCCTAGATGTAACAAGGTGTAATCAATCCCGAAGGGTCTCATACAAGCCCCTTAGCATATCATAACATAATATAATAGAAATGAGAGGAAATTCTAAAACATTTTCCATACAATCGAATGCTTTTATAAAAGCAAAGCGGAAGTCTATAACACTTGTCTCAAACCATCTAAAACATGAACATCTTTGGGACGCAGCCCATACAATAGTCTAAACATAAAATGAAAGAACATAAAGGATATGGTGGTTATATCCTCGAATGCTATGAGGTCTCACCAATCTTCAACTCCTTGTCCTGCTAGGAACCTAGCCACGGGGATGAAAGTCAATATCACCGGACCCTACATTTGATAAGAATATAGGCAAGAGTATGCCTTAGTACAAAATATACTAAATATGATAGCTAACATAACATCATAAGATCATAACATAAGCTTTAGTCAACATAGGATATAAGCTATAAGCATAAGAGATAACAACATAGTCACATGCATAATCCATAAACAAAAGAAATACATCATGTTCATAAGCATTGTAAATCCTTAGACCTTCATATCATAAGAGAACCACTTCATAAGTAACATCATAGTATACTTGTGCAATGCATGGATAAGACCCCATAATCCCATCCATGCTAAGTACCCCCCTTTGGCTATCATAATCATACTTACCATCTTTTGGTCTCATCCTTAGCTTAATTCTCATAGACAAGGGAACCTTCACCTTTAGTCAAACATATCAAGGAAGGCAACTATAGCAACAATCCAAGCTAAAGCATACATCATATAAGAGAAATACTTCATAAGTAGCTTCAAGTCATACCTGTGCAATGCATGGATAAAACCCCATAATCTCATCCATACTAAGTACCACTTTAGGCCATCATACTTAAATAATTACAATTTATCATTTCTAGGCTACCAAGGAATAGCACCATACTAGGCTAGACCAAGCTACAATGGAAAACATACTATCATGCAAGTCCAAACTATTCAAGGAAGGGTACTATTGCTCCATCCTAGCTACTAATGAAATGGTATGGCCTAACCAAGTCATGCTACCATGAAAGCATTCTAGGATGCTAGTTCAAGCTAACCTTAGGAAGGGTATGAATTCTCAATCCAAGGCTACCATGAGATCTCCTACTCAAGCTACCATGAAATGGTCTTGTCTTACCAAGTCAAGCTATTCATGAACGGATATCACATCACTACTTCAAGCTAACATAATTCATACATAAAGCCTTTGAACACTGACTGGGTACTTCTTGAAGTATGCCTTAGTTCACTATGAAGGCTTATTAGATCACGCGTGAGCAACTATCACCATCCATGATCATTTTTACTCTTAGATTCATTTTAGGTGAGAAAGCCTTTCAACATAGAATCTTCATTATGTGAGAAAACCTTTCACCTTAGGTTCATTATGTGTTCATGAAAATAACCTTTCAATCAACACATAAACGATATCATATTCATTAACACTTCACTCTCAAAGTGTTCATAAAACATTTACATAGGTTCTATAAGGAAATGCATAATCTCATATACTCATAATATAGGTCATGTGGGTAAAGTCCTTCCACAAGAATACCATATACAATTCAACATATATATTAGCTTCAGTCTCAAAGCCTTAGCATTCATAGTTCATCATATTAACTTTTACTCTCAAAGCCCTAGAAGTCAACCTTCATAACTACAAGCCTTCTTTCAAAGCAATACTTCTCATGATCATCATATATGCCTAATTCTCAAGACATTCTAACTACATGCTTCATTCTTAAGCAATTCTAGTCATATATCATTATAAAGGCTAAATCTCAAGCATTACTAATCATGATTCATCATATATATATTTTAATCTAATTCAATTGATGTCTACATGCTTTTATTCTCAAGAAATTACTACACATATCATCAACCCTAGAAGATCATCTCTAATTCCTCAATTTCCCTTCTTAAGGCATAAACCCACATTACTTCAATTTCATTAATTAGACTAGGGTTAAGCATGGAAAACATGTAATTTCATCATAATAACATGATTCACTACTAATTCAATCTTAAGAAATCAATATCCACTTAATTGGATCAACGTACATTATAACCCACAACATTGAAGAAACCCTAACTTGAATTAAGGAATTCTTCATCAAATTGGGGGAATTATAGCGGGATCCATGGATGGAAGAATCGATGTTCATCAGCTAACTGATTCATTTCATCATCTGTAACACTAGTAGTGATCTTGGAAGGTGCAAATGCCCTAATCAAATGTTCAGCAGTCTCTTCTTCATCTTTGTGATTCACTTCACCTTGAAATTCTTTGTCAAATTCATCCTCATAATGTATAACACCATATTATTTATCATCAGGATATAAAATATGAGTCTCATTTACATTGCAAATGGTGTTGGTGTTCTCTTCTGGTTTCACCAGAGGGCCTGGCTGAATATTTAGAGTAGTAACAGTGAGAGGGACTTCACGATCATATTCCAGACTTCTGATCGGAGTAACCTGATCAACTAGAACAAACTGTGAGCGGGAATTTGCAGCTTGTTGTTCTTTTTGTTTTTGGTGTTGCCTCTTTCTAGCTTCCTTTCTTTTTATGGTCCTAGAACTAGCGGATTTATTAGAGTTAGAAGAATCAGCTAAAACTTCCTTACTTGTAGCACTAGAAATAGTTTTTTGCTGGAGATTAGAATCTTGTTTTTGCTGAGAGGAGAAAACAATAGCATGAGCACTTGGAGTCTGATCACTCTGGAATTACAACCCATATCTTGATCATTATCAACCCCCACAATAGGACCTGCACTTTGCTTATTTTTATTCTGAAAAAGAACCTTGTCAACTAATTATTTTAAAGGGCAAGACATAATTATCATTATCAACCCATATCTTTCCTTTTAAAGGGTTGTGTTTGAGACTATAGACTTCTTGGCGTAGGTCTGAAATAGAAGGTTCAGATTGGCTATCTTAGTAACCATCTCCGGAGTTTTTAAAATCTGTTTGATTTTCTTAATATGAATATCATCTTTTAAAAAGGTGATATGCTGCGAAAGGTTATTAATACGGAAAACTGTAATATCTCTAATAAAATTACTTTCATCTTGTGAAAGAGTTTTAAGAAATGGAAAATGTAGATTTTTCCCAAGAATAGTAGTATTAATACCATTTAAATCAGTAAAATATGGTTTTATCTGAGTGATAAAAGGTATACCAAGGATGATATCTTCATTGATATCTTCAGTTATTATAAAATCATTAGTCAAACAAATACCATTGTTACAAATATCAGCTTTAGAAAGCTTATAATTAATTTTCAAAAGTTCTCCTGTAGCGGAGTATAATTTGGAAGTACTTTTTTATAAATATTTAGTAGGAACAATACCTTTTACAATGCAATTTCTATTTGCACCACTGTCAAGTAAAGCAATTTTGTTAATAACACAATTTTTATTAATGACAATTTTAACAGGGATATGATGACTTTGTCGTCTGATTGAGGTGATTACCGTTACTCCAGGAGCGGCGGATGTAGAAGATATATTACCTGTATCAGTGGCTAAAGGTTCTACCAAGTGGTCATTATTGATGTTTGGAAAATCAATATTGTCTTCCTGAATTGAATCATGTTCAGACTCAAGGTTTTGAAGAGTAGTCGTTTTTGTGACTTGATTAGTGAGGACATCAGTTTCGACTATGACAAGTCGGGCCTTGATATTTCTAATCACATATTTGAGACTAGAGACTTCTTGGCGTAGGTCTGAAATAGAAGGTTCAGAATGGCTATCTTAGCGGTTCATGATTTGCTTCATGCTGAAAGGTTCCACAATAGGACGGGTTTTAGGTTTTTCCGTATTGAGAATGAGATTTTTGAGTTCTAGAAGAAATCAATTTCTAGCCTCATCATCATTAATGTGTTGGATGACATCAAAAAGAGCTTATTTTGAATGATCCGAAAGTACTCGAATATTATGGGGTGTACTATCGCAAGTACAAAATGCTTCAGTACAAGTGCAATCTTTTCCTGACTGGTTGTTGTCTGATTCATAATCAAGATTGATGTCTCCATCATCGTTGTATTCATCAGAAGTTCCTGAAGTGTCAGAGAAGGGTTCGTCAAGAATAGCAAGGAGGTTTCCCTTGGTTTCTTCATCAATGTTAAGAAGATTTATCTTCTTCTTTTTGCCACATGTCCAACAAACGTTAGATTTGGGACCTTTAGGTCTTTTGGCCCTGAATTTCTTTCTCTTAGGTTTGGTGGAATCATCTCTTCTTCGAGATTTTCTCGGGTAAGACTTTTCTTTCTTCTCTTTCCTAATTTTATCAGGCGGTGTGATAAAGTTGAAGTCTCAACAAAAACTTCCAAGTTCACTTCTGGAAGAAGATTGCTCTTTCTAGAGCTGGTGCTTGAGTTTGATGTCTGTGCAGAGTTCTAATAATACAATGTTGATATTGCTTACTAAGTCACCATATGTTAACTGGCTGTAGGGGATACGACCGTCGTTGCGATCTTGAATTTTAGTCCTTACTTTGTCAGCAAAGAAAGGAGGTAATCCGCTGATGAAGCGTTCTTTCCAGAAATCTAGATGACAATCTAGGCAAATCATGACCTTGCTGAGGAAGGCATGTTTGTAATGGATAAAGTTGTCTAAATTTGGACAACTCAGATTATTCAACATTTGGAGACTCCTATCCTGGAAGAGTTTTGGTTCGCCAATGAAATGCTGAGCGATATGGTAAAGGAGAGTAGCACAAGCATCTTCTTTAGTAACTTGAGAAGTGGTCTGTGTGCTTCCTTCAATTTTGACCATTGTTTCCGTTGCAGTGGCGTTAATGATGAGATGCTTAGTTTCTTCATTGCAGTAATTGTCCCACCAATGTTTTAACATTCCGGTGAAACCTGCAGCAATCATTGTAGCAGCTTCTCTGTCTGCAGAGCCTCTCATCTTGTAAGCAGTGATTGCAACACCCATTTCATGGAGTTTGTTATAAATCTGATGTTCGGTAAGCCATCAATATTCCACTCGGTGATGCTTCTTCCTTCATGGGAAGAAGTAGATAAGAATGCATTTTCCTCATACTGCAAGTTTGGGAAATAGGGTTTGTTGTGGTAGTTTTTCATGTTATGAAAACGACTGTTGGAATGTTTTTGGAGAAGTGTAGATTTCTCCTGAAGTGTGGAAACCTTTTTTGGGGTTTTACCATCTTTTCTGGAGATGTTAAAATTGGTTAATTATTCATTGATCCTTTCAATGACATTTCCTGTAACTTCGAAAGTATCAGCAAGTTTGGGGAATTTTTCCTTAGAAAATTCTGGGAGTTTGAACCCTGGGTTAGGTTCAATATTATGGTTGGATGAGGTAGAAGTCGGAGTAGGTCTTCTACTAATGGTAGGTTTGGTATCTTCTATTTGTCTGGAAATGACATGAAGAATTTGGTTTGAGTAGTTGTTTTGTTCTACTACTCGATCTATATCAGCAGTGGTGAGTAAAGCACCAGTTTTATCATTTTTTTCTTAAAAAGGAGAAGCTTTGATTACTGTACCTGCAATAGGAAAATTAATTCCTTCTAAAGGAGGAGTAATTTATTCAACAACCTTATTGGAAGTAGTGAACCATTTGTTAAAGATAACTTGCAAGGATTCATTCTGATCTTCCATGTTACCAGTCATCTCAAACCATTTGAAGAATTCTATTTCACAACCAATTCTTCTCATGTCTATCATCCAAGAATCTATAAATGATTTTCTTTGAGGAAGAGTATAGGTAGCAACATACCATTTTCTCTTCTTTTGGTTTCCTTGGTGAATCCATTGCTTATGCAAAATATCTGGGTTCGGTTAAAAGTCCTTATTTGTTTTAAGCATTCCAATCCACGCAGGTTTCTCCTTTGGTCGTTCCATTTCGCTTGCTGAAGGACTACCGGGAAGATCTTGGTAAAAAACTTTAGGAATATTTCCTGAACAGTCTACACCAGTGACTTTACTTTTACTGTTGTCAGTAACAGTATATAAATCATCTTCATCTTCAGCTTCCTCCGGGGTTTTTGAAGGAGAAATTGGTCTAGGCACGAGTCTCGAAGGACATAAAGTAGAGGGACCAGACCATGACGACCTTCGATTCGAGGAAGATCGCATAATTGGATTGTCAAGAAATTTGAGTTCTATTGACCCATCAGAAAATTGAACGACCTTTTCAATCTGAGATCTTTCAGAATGAGACGCAAAAGGCTGGGTTATGGCTTCAAAACGCCAATCATTACTGGAGAGTATATCTTTCCATTTGAGTAGACGAGGAACAAAGATAGAACTATGTTCATGGTTGGCTTCCATAAGCATAGTCTCACCTTTAAGACTCTCTATCTGTGCTTTAGGGGAAAGAGTGGTTTTCATAAGCCTATAATAGACTCGATAGATGATAGCAATTTCGCGAGTATTAGCCTTACTATTCAAGTTTTTGGTTTTGACATTAAGAGTCAAAGAATCCAAGACATTTGGATCATTAATGTCAAGTGAAAAGTTAGGATAACAATTGAAGTAAACCGGCCCATCAGCTAGGTTACTCTGTAAAACTCCTAGCAGCGAGTCGTCAAAATTCAAAAATCTGCTATCTCTAAGGATGACACAAACCGGAATATCAAGGCCTTTTCTAAAGAGAGGCTTAACAGCTACTTGTACTAAACCAATATGCAAATAGTTATAAATAGTTTTATAATGATTGATATCATTATCTTTGAGTAAATGAATAATTTCTAAAGAATTATCAATAGCAATAGTAGACTCGCAGGTCTTAATATTATGACGAGTAATAAAATTGAAATTACCTAAGTGGTAAATCTTTTTAAAATGTTCTTCTGGTATACTCTAGTTTTGTAAATCATTTTCTAACGTAGCAATCTTAGTTGCTTGAGAAGATAAATTAATACTATTTAATATATGCTGGTTGTTTTCCATAGAATTTAAAAATACTTTCTAATGGACTTACAGAACAAAACTAATTTAGCAAGTATATTAATAATCATACAACATGTATGTTGAGTATGTAAGGAATATTAGAACATATATCAAAGGTCTTTAATAAAGTTTCTAAGGGAGGTTCTCTTGGTTTTACATCAGTTCTTTTCTTAGAGTCATCTTAGCTACGGGACCACCATCAACAGGTCTAAATGCCTTCCTGGCAACAACGACCTTACAAATTCGGCTGACCAACGTATACACCGGATATTAATCGGTTGCCTCATACTCATAAGAAAAGATGATTACCTCACACCAAATATAGAAACGTTTATAACAGATCATGATATATGAATTAATAAACTTTTACATACAAAGCATAGTGATGTAAATTATTACATACTTAATTAAAATAATTATGTCTTGCCTTAGACAGTATATCTACTTAGTTGCTCATGCTAAGTATATATACTGCCAACATGGCTCTGATACCAATAAAAGGATCCTAAGAAATACAGGAAATTAGTATGGAAATTCGAAAGAGTAATAGAAAAACTTACAAATTTATTGCATACTTTCTTCAAATATTATTTGTTTACAAGGGGAGAGAGAGAGAAAGAGAGAGGTTTTCAGAATATTGGAAATTTTCTGATGTCCTCTAACCTTAATCTAAGTCCTCTTATATAGGGGAAATGGTAAATGCCTTTATATCATAGGCTTACAGATGGAGGGCGAAGATCTTACCGACACTTAGTAAAGGAATCTACTTTTATAAAGTAGAAATAATGTGGAGTTCTTTTTTTCAAAAGACAAATAATGGAGACATCTTTTTAATAAAGGTGCTTTGTCTTTTAGCTTCTCATTGGATGCAAATTTTGAATAGTGAAATGCCACTTTTGAAAAAGTAATTCCAACTTTGCCTCTACTTTTTCAAATAGGTCTTTTTCCTATTCATAATCGGGGTCCATGTAAGCCAAAGCCAATCCTTTGGGATTGCACATGTCTCAGTTGTCTTCACTGCTGCCTTCGGTAGATGTAGCCTCTTCAATCATTTTCATGATTTGGTGTTCATCGTAGTTGTCTAAATTATCCAATGCTTTCTTCAATTTCTCCTTGAGTTCAGCTTTGGATGAGGCTTTAGACTTTGATTTAGCCTGGTTGGCTTTCTGAATTTTGGGTTGTTTGGGAACCCAACCTTTGACTTGTACTTGTTTAGATAAATACTGGATACAATCCAATTCTTTCTTTGAAAAGTTCCAGGTGATAATGTATGATATCCTCTTTTGGATATAATACTTGCATAGTTTAATATGCTCTGGCAGGGTTGTGATTTCTTCTTTGATTTGAAATTCATCCAATCTTTTGAGAAACTGCTGGGGAAGGATTTCTTTAATTCCTCCAAATAGATTCCACCACTCATAAAACCATCTTGGGATGATAGTTTTAACAATGCTTGGACTGTATTTGACAAACTAAGTGTGTCTTGGTCTTAGATATACGAAATTCATCCATGCTGACTTATAATCATACCAATTGTAAGTCTATGGCCTATGTGTCATTGATAGCGCAATAGGAGTGTGTAAATGATCTGCAAACCATTCGAATGGATCCAAGATTTTTTTAATTGTAAACCTTCAATATTTGATAATGTCAGGATTGTCCTCGTCTCTGGAATGTTCAATCTCTATTGAATTTGTGTCAATGAGAATGGCTTCAAAGAATCTTCTTGTTTTAAGTGAATTATCAGTATCCACAAAATTTGAGTCTGTGTAGCAAGGTTTGATTAGGTTCCCTATATCAACATTGCTATATTCTTTGTTTAATGCCATAATAGGCAAAACCTGGGAGATAACAAAATCAAAAGATTCTTCTTTTGGACTGGGAGGGATGGTTTTGGTTAACTGTGGGTTAACTGCTTGAGCAAAAGACTCTGGGGCTTTCATGGTATAGCTTTCTTTAGTTTGGATAGAGGAGGTCGTTGAGGTTCCTTTATCAAAGGGTTGTGTTGGTCTAAGATTGATCAACTTTGGTGGTTGTGGACAAGGTAATTTGGGGTAGTCGGCTAAGGCCGTAAACTTGTTATGGAAAGGTATTTCAGGCCTTTGTTGGGTTCCAGCTTGGGTTGGAGTTAAAGGGGGAAGTATAAATGGTCTAGTCATTTTTGCTCTAGGAGGATTTTCTCCTTCGGTAGGGGTGATAGGTTTAAACGGCCTCATGTTTACCCTGTAAAAATTTACGGGTTAGAAAATCTGGTAGAGAATTGTCTTCTCCTTTAATAAAATCAATTTTAAAATCAAAACTAGATAGTAGAGCTTGCCATCTAGCAAAGATTTGTTTTGAAACAAGATTTTTGACATCTTTTTGTAAGATCTCTTTGGTAGACTTACAGTCTACTCTTAGCAAAAAATCTTTGTTAATAAGATCGTCCTGAAATTTTGTAATGCAGAGCACAATAGACAAGACTTCTTTTTTAACGGTCAAATAATTTTTTTGTGCGGAATTCCATATTTTGAATGTAAAACGAACAAGCTGCTCTATAGATTCAAGATCTATCTTTTGTTTTAGAATTCCTCCATAACCTGCATCTGAAGCATCAGTTTCAAGAATCATGTAAGCATCAGGATTGGGGATTCCTAGATATGGGATATTTTGGACTAAAGCTTTGATTTTTATGACAGCTTTAGTTTGATCAGAACTCCAAGGAACAGGGTTTTTTCTTAGTCTTTTGTATAAAGGTTCACAAACGTGTCTGACTTTTGGGATGAAATCAGCTACATAATTTAGACTTCCTAAAAACCTCTGGAGTTGGGTTTTATCAAGAATTTCATTAGGGAATTTGGTTGAGAACTCAATGGCCCTGCAAATAGGTTTATAACTACCTTGGTAAAGATCATGACCTAAAAACCTGATAGTGGTTTGAAAGAGTGCCATTTTTCTTAACAATTTTGAAAAAAGTGTTAAGGTGTTTGAAATGAGAATCAATGTTCACGGAGAAAATAAGTACATCGTCTATATAAACTATAGACATATAAGAATAGTCATTAAAAATGGAGTTCATAATATTTTGGAATTCAGAAGGGGCATTCTTGAGCCCAAAAGGCATGACATTCCATTCATATTGTCCAAATGGGACATTGAAAGCAGTTTTATATTTATCTTTTTCAGAAATTTGGATCTGCCAAAACCCTGATTCATATCAAACTTGCTATAAACATTAGCTTTAAAAGTCCTTTTTAAAAGGTCTCTTTTATTTGGTATGGGATATCTGATCCATTTTAAAACGGAGTTTAAAGATTTGTAATTGATTACCAGTCTTGGTGCTCCTCTTTCTTTCTCTGCGTTTTTATTAACGTAGAAAGCAGAACAACTCCAAGGTGATTTGGAAATCCTGATAATCTTATTTTTTAAAAGAGTGTCAATATCCTTTTTACAGAATTCTATTATCTCGTGATTCATCTGAATGGGCCTTGCTTTAGTAGAAATGGCCTGTTCATTGAATCCTTCAATGTATGGTAAATCTACAATGTGCCTTTTTCTTTCTCAAAAAGCATTAGGAAAATCAGAACATATTTCTTGTTCAAAAGTTTTACGAAGATTGGCTATCTTAGTAACCATCTCTGAGGTTTTTAAAATCTGTTCGATTTTCTTAATACGAATATCATCTTTTAAAAAGGTGATATGCTGCGAAAGGTTATTAATACGGAAAAATGTATTATCTCTAATAAAATTACTTTCATCTTGTGAAAGAGTTTTAAGAAATGGAAAATGTAGATTTTTCCCAAGAATAGTAGTATTAATACCGTTTAAATCAGTAAAATATGGTTTTATCTGAGTGATAAAAGGTATACCAAGGATGATATCTTCATTGATATCTTCAGTTATTATAAAATCATTAGTCAAACAAATACCATTGTTACAAATATGAGCTTTAGAAAGCTTATAATTAATTTTCAAAAGTTCTCCTATAGCGGAGTATAATTTGGAAGTACTTTTTTGTAAATATTTAGTAGGAACAATACCTTTTACAATGCAATTTCTATGTGCACCACTGTCAAGTAAAGCAATTTTGATAATAACAAAATGTTTATTAATGAAAATTGTAACAGGGATATGATAACTCTGTGGTCTGATTGAGGTGATTACCGTTACTCCAGGAGTGGCGGATGTAGAAGATATATTACCTGTATCAGTGGCTAAAGGTTCTACCAAGTGGTCATTATTGATGTTTGGAAAATCAATATCGTCTTCCTGAATAGAATCATGTTCAGACTCAAGGTCTTGAAGAGTAGTCTTTTTTGTTACTTGATTGGTGAGGACATCGGTTTCGACTATGACAAGTCGGGCCTTGATATTTCTAATCTCTTCTTTGAGACTAGAGACTTCTTGGCGTAGGTCTGAAATAGAAGGTTCAGAATGGCTATCTTGGCTGTTCATGATTTGCTTCATGCTGAAAGGTTCCACAATAGGTCAGGTTTTAGGTTTTTCCGTATTGAGAAGGAGATTTTTGAGTTCTAGAAGAAATCAATTTCTAGCCTCATCATCATTAATGTGTTGGATGACATCAAAAAGAGCTTCTTTCGAATGATCCGAAAGTACTCAAATATTAATTGATGTACTATCGCAAGTACAAAATGCTTCAGTACAAGTGCAATCTTTTCCTGACTGGCTGTTGTCTGATTCATAATCAAGATTGATGTCTTCATCATCGCTGTATTCATCAGAAGTTCCTGAAGTTTCAGAGAAGGGTTCGTCAAGAATAGCAAGGAGTTTTCCCTTAGTTTCTTCATCAATGTTAACAAGATTTATCTTCTTCTTTTTGGCATTGGAGCGACATTCGCTAGCTCTATGGCCTGTCTTGCCACATGTCCAACAAACGTCAGATTTGGGACCTTTAGGTTTTTTGGCCCTGAATTTCTTTCTCTTGGGTTTGGTGGAATCATCTCTTCTTCGAGATTTTATCCGGTAAGACTTTTCTTTCTTCTCTTTCCTGATTTTATCAGGCGGTGTGATAAAGCCGAAGTGTCGACAAAAACTTCCCAGTTCTCTTCTGGAAGAAGATTGCTCTTTCTTGAGCTGGTGCTTGAGTTTGGTGTCTGTGCAGAGTTCTGATCCTACAATGTTGATAGTGCTTACTAAGTCACTATATGTTAACTGGCTGTAGGGGATACGACCGTCTTTGAGATCTTGAATTTTAGTCCTTACTTTGTCAACAAAGAGAGGAGGTAATCCGCTGATGAAGCGTTCTTTCCAGAAATCTAGATGACAATCTGGGCGAATCATGACCTTGCTGAGGAAGGCATGTTTGTAGTTGATAAAGTTGTCTAAATTTGGACAACTCAGATTATTCAAGATTTGTAGACTCCTATCCTGGAAGAGTTTTGGTTCGCCAATGAAATGCTTAGCGATATGGTAAAGGAGAGTAGCACAAGTATCTTCTTTAGTAACTTGTGAAGTGGTCTGTGTGCTTCCTTCAATTTTGACCACTATTTCCGTTGCAGTGGCGTTAATGATGAGATGCTTAGTTTCTTCATTGTAGTAATTGTCCCACCAATGTTTTAACATTCCGGTGAAACCTGCAGCAATCATTGTAGCAGCTTCTCTGTCTGCAGAGCCTCTCATCTTGTAAGCAGTGATTGCAACACCAATTTCATGGAGTTTGTTATAAATCTGATGTTCGGCTAAGCCATCAATATTCCACTCGGTGATGCTTCTTTCTTCATGGGAAGAAGTAGATAAGAATGCATTTTCCTCATACTGCAAGTCTGGGAAAGAGGGTTTGTTGTGGTAGTTTTTCATATTATGAAAACGACTGTTGGAAAGTTTTTTGAGAAGTGTAGATTTCTCCTGAAGGGTGGAAACCTTTTTTGGGGTTTTACCATCTTTTCTGGAGATGTTAAAATTGGTTAATTGTTCATTGATCCTTTCAATGACATTTCCTGTAACTTCGAAAGTATCAGCAAGTTTGGGGAATTTTTCCTTAGAAAATTCTGGGAGTTTGAACCCTTGGTTAGGTTCAATATTATGGTTGGATGAGGTAGAAGCCGGAGTAGGTCTTCTACTAATGGTAGGTTTGGTATCTTCTATTTGTCTGGAAATGACATGAATAATTTTGTTTGAGTAGTTGTTTTGTTCTACTACTCGATCTATATCAGCAGTGGTGAATAAAGCACCAGTTTTTCACCTTTTTCTTTAAAAGGAGAAGCTTTGATTACTGTACCTGCAATAGGAATATTAATTCCTTCTAAAGGAGGAATAATTGATTCAACAACCTTATTGGAAGTAGTGTACCATTTGTTAATGATAACTTGCAAGGATTCATTCTGATCTTCCATTTTACCAGTCATCTCAAACCATTCGAAGAATTCTATTTCACAACCAATTCTTCTCATGTCTGTCATCCAAGAATCTGTAAATGATTTTCTTTGAGGAAGAGTATAGGTAGCAACATACCATTTTCTCTTCTTTTGGTTTTCTGGGTGAATCCATTGCTTATGCAAAATATCTGGGTTCGGTTCAAAGTCCTTATTTGTTTTAAGCATTCCGATCCACGCAGGTTTCTCCTTTGGTGGTTCCATTTCGTTTGCTGAAGGACTGCCGGGAAGATCTTGGTAAAACAATTTAGGAACATTTCCTGAAAAGTCTACACCAGTGACTTTACTTTTACTGTTGTCAGTAACAGTACATAAATCATCTTCATCTTCAGCTTCCTCCGGGGTTTTTGAAGGAGAAATTGGTCTAGGCATGATTCTCGAAGGACATGAAGTAGAGGGACCAGACCATGACGACCTATGGTTCGAGGAAGATCGCATAATTGGATTGTCAAGAAATTTGAGTTCTATTGACCCATTAGGAAATTGAACGACCTTTTCAATCTGAGATCTTTCAGAATGAGACGCAAAAGGCTGGGTTATGGCTTCAAAACACCAATCATTACTTGAGAGTATATCTTTCCATTTGAGTAGACGAGGAACAAAGATAGAACTATGTTCATGGTTGGCTTCCATAAGCATAGTCTCACCTTTAAGACTCTCTATCCGTGCTTTAGGGGCAAGAGTGATTTTCATAAGCCTATAATAGACTCGATAGATGATAGCAATTTCGCGAGTATTAGCCTTACTATTCAAGTTTTTGGTTTTGACATTAAGATTCAAAGAATCCATGATATTAGGATCATTAATGTCAAGTGAAAAGTTAGGATAACAATTGAAGTAAACCGGCCCATCAGCTAGGTTACTCTGTAAAACTCCTAACAGCGAGTCGTCAAAATTCAAAAATCTGCCATCTCTAAGGATGACACAAACCGGAATATCAAGGCCTTTTCTAAAGAGAGGCTTAACAGCTACTTGTACTAAACCAATATGCAAATACTTATAAATAGTTTTATAACGATTGATATCATTATCTTTGAGTAAACGAATAATTTCTAAAGAATTATTAATAGCAATAGTAGACTCGCATGTCTTAATATTATGATGAGTAATAAAATTGAAATTACCTAAGTGGTAAATCTTTTTAAAAGGTTCTTCTGGTATACTCCAGTTTTGTAAATCATTTTCTAACTTAGCAATCTTAGTTGCTTGAGAAGATAAATTAATACTATTTAATATATGCTGGTTGTTTTCCATAGAATTTAAAAATACTGTCTAATGGACTTACAGAACAAAATTAATTTAACAAGTATATTAATAATCATACAACATGTATGTTGAGTATGTAAGGAATATTAGAACATATATCAAAGGTCTTTAATAAAATTTCTAAGGGAGGTTCTCGTGGTTTTACATCAGTTCTTTTCTTAGAGTCATCTTAGCTACGGGACCACCATCAACAGGTCTAAACGTCTTCCTGGCAACAACGACCTTACAAATTCGGCTGACCAACATATACACCGGATATTAATCGGTTGCCTCATACTCATAAGAAAAGATGATTACCTCACACCAAATATAGAAATATTTATAACAGATCATGATATATGAATTAATAAACTTTTACATACAAAGCATAGTGATGTAAGTTATTACATACTTAATTAAAATAATTATGTCTTTCCTTAGACAGTATATCTACTTAGTTGCTCATACTAAGTATATATACTGCGTGGACCCCTCTATCCTTTGGGACCCTGACCCACGACCCCTCACCCAAGAGGCGTGGACCCCTCTACGGGGCGTGGGTCCAGTCGTGGGTCACTATTTTTTTTGGGCAAATTATAGGGTCCTCTTCAAGGACCCTTGGTTGGTCCTTGAGGGGTTGTACCTTGACGTTCTAACCCAAAACCCTTCATTTTAAGTACGGGAAGTTATTCACGACTCTAACCCTCACGTCAAGCTCTAGTTTAGCCTACTAGTTTTCGGGGTGTTACAATATCTCTCCCTTGGGAACATTCGTCCTCAAATGATGATTCTAAACACCTCTTAAAGGAAACGACTCTAGACTAGCAGCCCATCATGCCTGCAACACGTCTAAATGCATACAACCAAAGAGGAAAACTTCAACTCTAAGCTAAACACACTCAATGCAACACAAGGAAGTATGAGCTTCATCTAACAACCCTTTATGCATGAAATCTCATAACTAATCATGTCCAAGGAGGAACTACCATCTTCGAGCTAAAACATACTCAACATACACTCATGGATCCTATATGAAATCTATATTCAAGCATACATCAAAAGAGGAGTTATCAACTCCGAGCTAGGACATGTACATCTATTCATCTCATGAAGTCTATAGGCAACTCATACTCAATGCAATACAACATGAGGAAAACCATCATGTAAACTCATTTTCTAAATCACAAGCTTTCATGAATATGCATCATATAGGGTAATCATGGCAACACATAAACACACATGACCTTGCTATCTAGACACCCCATCTCCCCCTTGGGAGGAAGCCTCAACGAGCTTTCTAAGTACCGTCTCTTTCAATTCTACTAAGGTCGGATCAAGATAATTCTAAACCATTTCAACCCATATCATCATCTTTGGTGGGGTCTACCAACCAATCATATCTAGGTATTATTTAAACACCCTACTCATAATGGCCATACTTAAGATCAATCTTAAAAAGAAAACTAACTTCTTTGGAGTTGGTCAACACTTACACTCTTCTCCCTCACTGTAACTAGGTGGTACATGCAATTCTCAAAGTCAATCTCAAGACAAGACATTTTGCCTATACGGGTTCTACAATCACATAGGAGCATAATAGGAGTGCAACCAAAACATTACAAAGGTAACATAAAAAATCTAGCAAATCACAAACATCAATTAAGAAGCTATCAACATACCGGAATCCACATCGGGAGCACACTCATGGTTACCTCCAGCTTGAAGTGCATAAAACTGATTTTGCTTAGGAGCATCTTCTCTTCCTTTAGCCTTTGCCTTAGGATAGTTCCTCATTTTGTGACCATTTTCATCACAACTAAAGCAACCCTCTTTACCAGCTAAACATCTACCCTCATGTCTCTTTCCACACCTAGCACAAGTAGGCCATAGGGACTCATTACTAATTCCTTGTGGCTTAGGGTTAGACATCCTATCCTCCTTATATTGAAAAGCATTAGAAGAACCTTGTCTGGAAAACCTTTTTCGATTCTTAGAGCGACCATGTCCATCAGACCCATCATGAAAGGACTTATCATTATTCATTCTAGACCTCTTTTTCTCACTAGATTTCTCTTCTTTGATCTTTGACTCCTCAATTTGTTGGGCATACACTATAAGATGTGAGACATCTATATCACCAACGAGCATTGCCGTACGGCATTATTTTTCTACCAAGTCGGACCCTCCCATCATAAACTTATTCATCTTAGCCCTCGAATCCGCCACTATAGTTGGAGCATACTTGGATAGTTGGGTAAATTTCAAGGCATACTCCTTAAAACTCATGCTACCTAGCCTAAGGTTAATAAACTCTTACAGTTTAGCCTCCCTCAACTCTAGGGGAAAGAACCTATCAAGGAACGCCAATTTGAACACTTCCCACTCTATTGGACCCGCTCCTATTGGCCTCCCATCCTTCCATTGATTATACCACACTTGAGCAACACCTTTCAATTAGTAAGCGGCTAACTCTGCCTTCTCTACCGAAGTTAACCCCCATAATATCAAGTACCTTATAAACCTCATCTATCAACTCCTTAGGATCCTCTTTCACTTTGGAGCCATAAAACTCTGGAGGGTTCATCCTCATAAAATCCCTCACTCTTAAAGCCGCAGAATTCACATTAGGATTCATAGGAGAAATCACTTACCTATTGACTTGAGCCATCACGGCTTGAGCCAAAACTTGAAAAGCCGCCCTAAACTCCGCATGAGTAACATTATCGACCAAAGGATCAACCGGAGCTTAAGGAGCTTGAGGAGAAGCTCCTTGTTCCACATTGTCACCCCCTCTCTAGAAGAAGAAGAAGAAGGGTCAAGTTAGGTCAAAATCCTCCAATCTTTCAAGCTTTGTGAGGGCTTTGTATCCAAGTTATGATAGCTTATTTATCCATCGATTCTTCCATCCATGGATCCCGCTAGAATTCCCCCAATGATGAAGAATTCCCCAATTCAAGTTAGGGTTTCTTCAATGTTGTGGGTTATGATGTATGTTGATCCAATTGAGTGGATATTGATTTCTTATGATTGAATTAGTAGTGAATCATGTTATTATGATGAAATTACATGTTTTCCATGCCTAACCCTAGTCTAATTGATGAAATTGAAGTAATGTGGGTTTATGCCTTAAGAAGGAAAATTGAGGAATTAGAGATGATCTTCTAGGGTTGATGATATGTGTAGTAATTTCTTGACAGTAGAAGCATGTAGACATCAATTGAATTAGATTAAAATATATATGATGAATCATGATTAGTAATGCTTGAGATTTAGCCTTTATAATGATATATGACTAGAATTGCTTAAGAATGAAGCATGTAGTTAGAATGTCTTGAGAATTAGGCATATATGATGATCATGAGAAGTATTGCTTTGAAAGAAGGCTTGTAGTTATGAAGGTTGACTTCTAGGGCTTTGAGAGTAAAAGTCAATATGATGAACTATGAATGCTAAGGCTTTGAGACTGAAGCTAATATATATCTTGAATTGTATATGGTATTCTTGTGGAAGGACTTTACCCACATGACCTATATTATGAGTATATGAGATTATGCATTTCCTTATAGAACCTATGTAAAT